>JAHWFO010057797.1:53390-70681 GCA_023313115.1 Rhysida immarginata | reverse complement strand
TCTCTCTCTCTCTCTCTCTCTCTCTCTCTCTCTCTCTCTCTCTCTCTAACGTCTCCTGATATTTTCTCACTGAGTAGATATTTACGACCGATCTTCCTAAATTTGTAAATCGCATATTCGTCATGCCTCATTCTTATTTAGTATTTGGCTATAAGAATAGAGGTAGTGATAATAATTTATCATTTCTTTAATTTCCTATTTAAGAATTAGGAAGAAATGGATAATTTTCTATCGAAGAGATAACTGGCTTCCGACCGCGAACTAGTCGACTCGGCTCCGCTCACTTTGAAAAGTTTTGTTTTGTTATTGATTCTGTCTTATTAATGTACGTAGGTATTAATTAAGCTCACTATCTATTTGCGCAAGGCTATGTAACTAAAGAGGTATCCGGATAAAACGCAACCGGACAAATTGCAAACAACACGTTTTGAAGTGTTCAGATGGCCACATTCGATTGAAAATGATGAGAAACGTAGGAACATAGAGCTCGTTTTCATTTCTAAATACTACATCCGAGAAATTCAATTTTTCAAACAATAGACGAACTCAGAGCTCTTGCTACTTCGTCAAGGGGAATTATTTTGTTCATTGAAGCATTTAATGGAAGCCAACCAGAAATAGAGAGGGAAGGTGGGGAAGGGGGGGGGGGCTGTCAATTGATTATGATTTGAAGCCACTTTTTTCGGTTAAAATTCACAAATAGAAAAGGGGAGGGGGGACTAGTTATTGGCTATTGCTTTTAATGTTTGACTAAAACCCCATTAAAATTATATTAGGTAAATAAGTACACGGTGCTAACAGTAGCAAATTTTTGTTTAATGATTGAAGCTAATAAATTTGTCATTTAAACTGACTGAAATAGTTTATATTTAGTGATGATCGTAAATTAAAATATATCAGTCGCTTCTAGTCTTTTATAATTTTTATCTTTCAAAAAAAAAATTTATAATAGTTATTTACTCTAAAAAAATTAAAACTTAGGCAAAACAGATTCATGCAACTAAAATCATTCCTATTTTCCTTCAGTTTTTTTAGTGTGACAATTTTTTTTTTATTAATTCCATGAAAATTTTTATTTAAGTTTCTCCTTTTTAATAATAAATCAATAAATTAAAATATACAGCAGGAAATAATAAAAAAATAAATAAAGAATAAATCAAGTCACCAGTTTTGAAGAGTCAAGAGCCAGATGGGAATCTTGTAGAATGATGAAGCTTGTAGAAAACTAGCAGGTTATGTACGAGGGGAGATCAAAAAGTAAGTTGCACTAACTCGCCGCAGGAGCGCGCCGTGTGTCGCAATCTTGGGCAAAGCGGAGAAAGGGACATTACCTGCGCAGACGTCGGATAGGACGGTTGCTGTGGTTTCCCGTCGTGTTTTGGGTGACTAGCGGGCTAAAAGCAATGGCGCGTCAACTGGATGTCCACTCCAAACTTGAGGTGCGAGCAGCAATCCGATTTCTATGGGCCAAACGGGTGAATTGCACGGACATTCATCGTGAAATCACTGCTGTATATGGAAATTGAGCGCCGGTGTGATTTTGATGCACGATAACGCAACCCCTCACAAGGCCCGCCAAACGTGCGAACTGCTGCAGGGATTCAAGTGGGAGGTTTGGCAACATCCTCCATACAGTCCCGACTTAGCGCCATGCGACTTTCATCTTTTCGGTAAGCTCAAAACGGAACTCGGTGGACAACGATTTCGAAACGATGAGGAGGTGAAAGTGGCTATCACTGTGTGGTTACAAAACGCTGGAGGAGATTGAGGAAAATAAACGGGCAAATAAAGGGCTATTATAAGTAGTAATAAAGTGGTTTAAAAGATGTTAGTAGGTAATTTGTTAGTTAGAAGTAAGAATTTTAATAGTTTTTAAATGTTGAGCTCGTAGGGGATGTGCGAATTTGCTCAGGTAAAGTGCCCATCCGGAATCGAAAACTTGGTTGATCGTTCGGATAAATGTTTAAGGTCTCTTGGGGAGTATGTGGAAAAGTGAACCTGCATTGTATGCTGCTATAGCCGTGTTGCTTTTGTATAGGTGGTGTAATAAATGGCCATACCGTGGAAGTGCAACTTACTTTTTGATCTCCTCTCGTATAATGAAGAGAGTAGAAGAAAGTCTTGATGATGAAGCTTGTAGAAAACTAGCAGTTATGTATTATGAAGAGAGTCTTGTGGCAGAAGATAATGATAACATTAGCAATAGAACACAATAAATATATGTGGAGAAACAGTTCAAAATGATAGAGGTTTCATGATCAAGACTTTCTCCTACTCTCTTCATAATACATAACCTGCTAGTTTTCTACAAGCTTCATCTTAAGATTTTCTTCTACAAGACTTCATCTGGCTCCTGACTGTTTTCAAAATTTGTGACTTGATTTATTCTTTATTAATTTTTTTATTATTTCCTATTGTATATTGTAATTTATTGATTTGATATTAAAAAGGAGAAGACTAAAATAATATTAATTTAATACTAAATACTCCTTCTCAATTAATCATCCATGTAAATTTGGTAACCAAATATTTCTTTCATATTATTCCCATTCCTAATGATTTTTTAAGTGAAATTTTTACTTACTAAAAATAAGACAATAAACAAAAGCAAAGCCATTTGGCATATTTAATTTTTCACCTTATTTTATTACATGACAAGTGAAATTTAGTGATAGGATCGACGGTCTTGAAACGAAATGAAAAAAAAAAAAAAAAAAAAAGGAAACAACCGGTATTTGAATTTGAATTTTTTATTACTTCTATTTGTTATACTGGTTAGAGAATTTTTTTCTACTAACTCTCAAATGGAGTGCTCTTTTGAATCTGAATTAAAATGATTATATTTAATTTTTAAAAAGCAATACAGAATTTTGGCAGGAAACATTGTACGCTGAACACTTAACGGGTTGGGTGAGTTGTGGAATGTTGTTTCTACATTTCGTTCGTAGCACCCTTTCTTTCGTATTCCGTTGTCCATACAGGTTTTTATTGTAGACTCGTCGCTTGCCAAGTGAGGGTTCTAGAAGGAATGGAATGAGGGATAAAGGGGTCAGAGAAACATTGCTCCCCACAAAATATATGTATATGCTTGGTGAGCAAGTGCACCACTGAACGAAAAAAAAAAAAAGGAAAACTCGAAAATGTAGACAATTGTCTCCACAAAATTAGCTATTACGACTATATTAAATTTATCGTTGACTTGAACAAAAATACTCCCTCACTATACTCAAGCATGATTGGTATCGTTACTGAAATTGACCCATATATAAATTTGCCAGTGTTTTCTTAAAAATCAGGCTCATCAATTATTCTAGTCCTTTAAAAGACGTAATTTAGTTTTACGTGTAACGATGCCTTAAAATAACTTTATGCTATACTAATAACTTTCAATATTTTAGAGCTATCGTTAAAAGTACAGTATTATATATATTTAATATATTTTATTACGTATAATAGAATATTTAGTAATAATGCTATCTTGGAATAAGCTTACCGACAGATTATTTAAGTATTTTCATAAAACTTTTAGCTGGATCCAATCTCGTTAACAAATAGAAATATTAATTAAAAATACAATATTAACGAGATTTTGAAAGCGAAAACCGGTAAACTAATTAAGAAAAATATGCTAATCGTTCTTAATGGGGGTGTTTTCATCCACCTTTCATGTTTGTATATCTGAAGCACTTCATAGCACTCGCATTTGACTCCTTTCGTCGGTTCTTTTGATTTTCATTATACAGGAATTGCGTTTTTTTTCTTTAAAGGACCTTCCACGTTCTTTTCTTTAATTTCGATTTTGTTGTCTAAATAGCCTATTAATGTACAATATTGACTCGTTTGCTTTATTTAGTAATTGTTCATATATTTATTGAGCATCGAACCAATCTTGCTTTTCGAAAACATATGGACTTCAATAACATCGTTTATAAATTAAAGTTTCATAACATTTTTTTTAAAAGAAGTCGTACGGGAATAAACTCATTTTCTGGCATACCTTTATTGAAAAGGCTCAACTCTGTCACATAGTGTAATGTTCTAAAGGCATTAATGTCCAATTTGATTATTACATTAAGTTTTTTTTTCCGCATGTAAATAATTATAAATACTTATACAATGCATCACATTTTAAAATACTGGTAATAACTTTTAAAGGTTCTCTCTTAAACACGATTACCTTGTGCTAACAACTACAACAAGACCTGAAGTTGTTTTGATCACTGTAATTTAAGTGCGCAATAATACATTGGAAAAAAAAAAAACTTCACATCCTGCCAAAAATAATAATCCATCTAGGATATACTGTAGCTCCACTTTTAAATTTTAAATCCACTCCATGGTGAAATTAATTTTTAACATATTGCACTAGAAGACTGAATGGAATTACAGAAAACACAAAGACGTATTCTGACCTAGAAAATGTAAATTACAGGTATAAAAAATATATATCTAACAAATATTGGTATATACGAGTTTTTCAAATTCAATTTCATTACACCTTGCCACATTTACTTTACAGTAAACAATTCAAATGATGTCAACAATTTTCGTAATAATAAGTCTACAGTCCTCGTTTGAAGCTCTTTTGAATGCTACCAATGTTTTGAAGTCGGCCTCCGACGACGGTTCCTTCTCTTATTATTTAAGCCAATTCGCCTAATCCTTCAGAATTCCAGTTTTTTTTCATTTTTTTTTTTTGATTAAGATGGTATACCAAATTAACCATTCGAGTGAAATGGAACACTTACTGAAAACAAAATAAAAGACTCGTTGTATTTTAAGTAAATGTTATATTTTGTATGCGATTCTCGCACACCTCAGTCGTGTCTCGGCCTTAAAGAAAATGCTACCGTTCTTAGGCTTTAAATGCCCCATTTTATTAAATAGCAAAAACAGTTCATTATTGTCAGTACTATCTTCCTTATTTTAAGCACTAGTAGTAATTATTGTCAGTTCAGATGGATCACAATTTTTTTTTTTTTAACATCAAGTGGTATTCAAGCGAGACGCTATAGTACTTTATACTGTAAATAGATGCAAATTAAAGTTCCGCTAGAGGAAAAAACAGAATATGATAATTGTAAAACCCTATCTAATAATTTTAGAAACTCTTCCAAAGTTTTTTTAAATGGAATCTTTAAAAAAACAGCAGACATCATGACCATTTTGGGTTACTATTTAAAATTAATGGTTTTTTTTTTTCAAAAAGACGCAAGTGTATTAGGAATTATTTAAAAACGAACTCTCTTTATTTAAATAGTCTTGTTGGGTCTTTTATTTTGTTCATATCAGGCTCCATTGAATATATAAAGTGCACAAACGATATCGGATGTTAAATTTTACCATAAATCCTTCGATTAGTTTGACTCTTCAACAAATGTAAACGTTTTTGATGTTCAATGTTTTTAAAGGGTTGATTATGCAGAACGATGAAAATGCCACAAACTTTAACTTTTGAATTCGAAAATGTGTAAGAATAATGTCATCTTAAGTTTATAAATAACAATGCATTCCTGCTCCACTTTATCGCTGTTAAATGGATTTAAATTCCATTTCACTTGTAAGCGTTCATTGTTAATTGCAATATAGCAATGAACACTGTAGACATCACTTGTGTATTTGATGATGAACTGATGACAGCTACACCAGGCAGTTGTTTTCAGCAAGTGAAATATTTGATGCATTTCTTTCTGAGGTTGACAACTAATTTTACCTTTCACCTCATTATCGACCTCTAGCAGCTGTTAGTCAATTTGGTAGAACTTGTAGAATAAGAAAGGTATCGTTTATTTAGCTAATTCCTAAAAAAAAACATCCAGCGCTAGTCAGTGACCATGAACCAATAAATATAAAATGAAATCCGATATCTGGAGCTCATCCATTTATTCATCAAGACTTTCAACAACGAGATTAAAAAATTTTTATAACAGCTAAATAAAATATCAAAAGAGAAACAAGGAGACATGTCATTGACAAAATGCACTGAAGCAGCTGATAATTTATTTGATAAAAATAGCATTGATAAAAATATCCAGCAAAGTTGCTCTTTGGTTTATTTATTCTTATAAATTGTCGTTTTTAGAGAGAATCGGAGCCAGAAACTGTGGACAAAGACTAACAAGAACCCAAGGAAACTACTATCCACAACAAAAGTTAATTCATACGAGCTCTGATCTCTGAACAGAACTCTCTCTCTCCTGATCAAGTCTTGGATACGCTGACGAAGGCAGCTTGGCTGCCAAAAAGCGCATTCCTTTGAAAAAACTTTTGTTGTGGATTAGTAGTTTCCTTGCATCCTTGTTTGTCGTTTTTAATTTAATTTTTCCAACATTGAATATATGAAATCTATGTACTTTCAGAGAAATTAATAATTTTTAAAATGCATGTAACTCCTACTTAAATGTATGAAAGTTTAAAATCATTTTTCGGGGTGTCCCAAAATTAACTATCCAGTTCAGTGAATCGGACATTTTTTTTTTTTTTTTTTTTAAACTCACTTTTATTTATGTTTATCAACTTAAATATGTGTTAAAAGTATATAAATTTGTAATTTTGTTTTATACAGATATATAAAATTTTATATTCTGTATATAAGCAGTGAAGGGGATAACTCCTGAAATAGTTCAAAATATGTTTCCAACGCTAAGGATAGATTTGAATTTTGTAAAGTTACGGACGGAGCACATGTTGAAAATTGTCAATAAAGTTTTGACGTAAGATTATCAATCTGTTTTGGTGTCATAATTGATTAATAACTTAAATCTGCATCAGCTTTTTAAAAATTTACTCAATTTCGCTGATATACGTAAATAATTAAGTTTGGGATACCCTATGTAAAAGAAAAAAAAAATTAGGCGGGAACACGATACTATGCTCATTGCTTATTTATACAATTCAAAATTCTACTCAAGCTGAAATTAATACAATCTAAAATCAGCAATCTGTAAATCTTCTGCAAAATGAAAGAAGATTTAAAAATATACGTCTAAACCACAATTAAAGTCAGCACCAAACCTTA
Organism: Rhysida immarginata; assembly: GCA_023313115.1. Taxonomy (NCBI): domain Eukaryota; kingdom Metazoa; phylum Arthropoda; class Chilopoda; order Scolopendromorpha; family Scolopendridae; genus Rhysida; species Rhysida immarginata. The sequence goes on along the minus strand of JAHWFO010057797.1, from coordinate 63,663 downwards.
ATGAATTTCTCATTTAACTCGTGGCAAGAAATAAAGGATAACTCTTTCTACAACTCGTGTATTAACTACTTGTGGGAAAGCAAACAATTTGAAACGCTACAATAAGTAACTTGAATTAAATGTATTCAATTTTCAATGAATCACAATGAAGTGACATGAAGGAAGCGTTAGAAACGAGTGCTTTTCTTATGATAAATTGTTTTTGGTAAAGTATCTTCATATAAAGAAATAATCAGTTTATTAGCATTGCTCCGGGTCCCTTTTGATGAAATTTTGCAATATCTGAATGTGAATATACAGTGAAGGTGAACACATGAAAAAAGGATAGTATTAATACAGTAAAAATCATATTGAAAAATTGAACAGAAACCTTTTAAAATGCTCCCAATACATGGTGCTCTCTAACCATGGCCTTCTAGCAGTTCTACCACAGATTAAAGAAAACATTTTTTCTTAAATTTTAGATTCCGCCCGACTTCTACGTATGTGTAGAATAATGCATGTGGTTTCGAAAGGAATAGAATGAAAATAAAACAATACTTTGATCTGACGTTTCTTCAACCCTGGCTGTGGCTGTAGTTCTCCTATTTCGCTCGCCACATACTTGAGTTTGGAAGAGCTTGTGGCAACATGTAGGCTTTGTTTTACCACAGTCGGCTCATGGAAAGAGAAGATATAATAATTTGAAATGTTTATGGTAAATGCCCTTATATAAAAAAATAGTATCGTTCATTACTGCAGATGGACTTATTCTAAACTTGCTAATAACAGATATAAATAAGAAATCATAAAAAATTCACTGTAAAAAATCATTTGTTCATCTAAATATTCAACAATTCGAAAATTCCACGCGAATGACGTTCCTAACCTAAATAATTCTTTGGCGACGTAATCATACTTTAGATGTGAACTCGCTCTAATGTGGTGAACTTCGACGATACAATGGATACCCATATTCACTCGTTATAGCTTGCTCTACCAGGGTGCTAAGATTTTCTTTAGAGCAATGGGTATCTTCCTTGCAAGGAGAGTTTCAATTTAATGCATCTACTCCGACGCAACTACATTAACCCGGTTGTTGGCCACTTGGTGAAAATTCGCACGATTTCGAAAACTGCACTGAAGCGTGGTCGACTCGTCTGCATCTGGTGCTCGATAGCCGGTTTCAATTCATTGTATGGGGCTTGATTTTTTTCTTCTTGGATTTACATGATCGTTTGTATCTAATAAATAATATTTAATTAATTTTCCATTTTCTGATAATATTATTTATTATATTAGACTTATCTAATTTCATTTTTCCATCGTTTGTGTCTGTGTGCTCTGCAATTCTAACAATCTGAGCTGGGTTATTCACTAATTGATAATCTATTGTTGCATTCCCACTTTGCGATCGATATCTTGAAACCAAACTTGGGCATTCATTACTTGAAGGAAAATAGTGCGTGGGCGAAACAGCGCCGAGCGAATGGAATGTTTTCTCTGCCACCTTTCCACTATTTCTAATTTACAATCACAAACAGACAACCGATGTTATAGATATAGACAGTGGCGGGTTTAACGGTAAGCGGACTAAGCGGCCGCGTGGGGTCCCGGAATACAATAGGGCCCCGAATGCTATAAAAAATAGACAAAATTATCGTTTAACGGGTAATTAATTAAGTAATTGAAATTAACTTAATTTATTTTATGGAAGGAAGCTTTAATTATTAAAATCAAATAGAAATAAATTTTGAGGGCTCCAAAATTGAGGCTCCTAATTTCAGTTTAAGGACCCCAAAATTTTTACCGCTTGGGGCATCCGCCTAACTTGAGTCCTTATTATTATTAATCCCCTTAAAGCCTCCTTAAAGCAAGCATTTACTATCAGCCCTTGTTAACACAACTTGGAAACAGCGTTGCCAGATGTGGATTTTTTTTAAAACCCTTATCCTTTGTTGGACATTGTTAAACAATGCACAAAACAATGAAAACAAGGACAAGCGCTTTAAAAAATTTACCACATCTGGCAACGCTGCTTGGAAACACAAACAGCCGATTGTTGATTAAAAGAAAACTTGCCGATTGTTGGCACAAATTTTGCCTTGCTTTGTTGGTCCGTGTATGTTGTTGGTGATATATCTCCTATTTTTTCTATATTGTTGGTATCTGAATATCGATTAGAAGAGCGTAGGAGGCCAACGGGAGGTCGGACGTGAACGGGATCTAGACTAAGACACTCTGTGGGTTTTCGAGGTTCTCTGTGCAAAATTTCCGCCTCGGAGGTTACCCGGTTCAGAAGTTATGGAGTAACAATCAAACAAACAAACAGACGGAAAGTGCGCGGAAAGTGTGCGGAAAGTGTGCGGAAAGTGTTCGGTATATAAAGAGATGTGGCTCTTAAATTTAAATCGGATGAAGCGTTAAATGTAAAATTGGTTGGTTTATGGTTGTTTTATAAAAAATTTTGGCGTCGACTACTAAGGTCATTTTGCGCCTTTTACACACGTTATATCCGTACGCAGCGCGGGACAAACACAAACATCCATGCCCACGGTGTGATTCGAACCCACGACCAGGCGGACTCGTGAACTAGAAAGCCTACGCCCTAGCTCTCTCGGCTACCTAGCCGGCTAAATGTAAAATTGAACAGCTAGACTTATATGCTAGACTTATAGAACAATCGTGAGGCAATGGAATTTTGTTTGGCGAAGGAAAAAAATAGTTCCAAAATCTGCCGATAGATGGCGCTGGCAGGGTTCACATTGTCTGGAGATATGCAAATTATTAATATCTGACATGCGCACCGCAGACATAACAGCCATAAAAATGCAGAGCACCAGCTCTTTGCTTGAATGCTTCATCATGACTCTGACTATGAAGGATCGCGCTCTGCTCTTGAAGCTTTTTTATAAGAAAGATGAGTGTGCACTAACAGCTATTAGGAAATTTCGGACATTAAAATCCATAAAATCGGGTCCAATAACCATAAATGGTCTGCGAAAAATGATTGCTAAATTCAAAGAGATCGGTTCATTTGACGTGAAACGGGGTAGAGGAAGGAAACCAGTTCCGGCTGCGGCAGTGGAAGATGTGGCTACAGCATTACAAGAACAGGCGAACAGTAATGCTGGAATCAGCAGTGCACGGGGAACTGGCCGAATGCTGGATATGCCGAGCAGCACGGTGCGTAAAGTCCTACGGAACATCTTGCACTGTTACCCGTACAAAATAACTCATGTGCAGCAGTTGCCACCTGCTGACCTGGAATCACTTGAATCTTTTGCACTATGATTTCTTGCTCGGATGGAAGTGGACAACGGATGGCCATGGAACATTCTGTGGTCTGACGAAGCCCACTTCCATTTGCAAGGTTCTGTAAATACGCAAAATTGTAGGATATGGTCGATCGAGAATCCGTTCCAGCTACAGCCATTACTCTTCACTCTGAAAAGGTCACTATGTGGTGCGGAATAACGGCACAGTTTATCGTCGATCCGTTTTTCTTCGAGGAGATCACACCTGCGGGTCCCGTTACCTGCACCGTTACTGGCAAGCGGTATGAAGCACTTTTGCGTAACCATGTCCTTCCGGCACTTCAGCAGCGTCAGTGTGTGGATCGCACAATATTCATGCAAGATGGCGCTTCTCCGCACATTGCTACTCCTGTGAAGCAGCTACTGAGTACTCATTTCGGAGATGCTAGGATCATAAGGCGCCATTTTCCAACAACGTGGCCGCCACGTTCCCCCGACTTAAACCCGTGTGATTTCTGGCTTTGGGGGTACCTGAAGAATGTTGTTTACAGCAGGCGGATTGAGAATCTAGCCGACTTGAAGGCAAGCATCACACGCCACATCCATTGCATCAGTACACATACCCTCCGATCTGTTGTGGAGCATGTCATTTTGCGCTTCCAATTAGTAGCAGAACAAGGCGGAGGGCAAATCGAACAACTTCTGCCTTAATCATCAGTAAGATGTTTGTTCCAAACAGTAAGCTCTGTTTTTTTGGCATTATCACTGTTGTCGCTGTAAACACGTATTCTTGTCTTTTGGCTAATAAATTTTTCGTAAAACCCTGAACTCTATTGTTTCCTTTTGGCTAACAACATTTCTGTGTTTCACAAATCCATTTTTGGTTTTTCCCCTGACATTCCCCATCGCCATATATCGGCAGATTTTGGAACTATTTTTTTTCCTTCGCCAAACAAATGTAAAATTCCATTTGCCATTTTCCTTCGCCAAAACATGTAAAATTTCATTGCCTCACATTGTTCTGCTAAAATATCAGGTCATTCTGACGAATAGTTTTCAAATTATCGATTTTTGAAATCGTAACTTTAACTCTAATCAACCTGTATATGAAATATAAAAAGAAGATAAAGTCATTACTTACATTTGCAATGAAACATCTCCAAGGATGTCATCTCATAAAAACCACATCGATTGCCATATGATTGGGCAAAACTTTTTTTTTAATCGATTGATGAGTGGGCATTAATTATGGTCGAAAAAAAGCGTGTCTCTAAGCGCACAGGAAGGAATGAAGGGGAAATAGATTTAATATCAAGGCTCACCGTTTTTTTTTGATTTTCTTTTTTCTCGTCTTCCTTTTGTGTCATTTCTTTATTGTTCACTTCAATTATTTTACAATTGCATGTAAATGAAGAAGATCGCGTGAGATTTTGCGTGCGCTTTAAAGAAATAAGTTAAATCTAATAAATGGCAAGTTAAATCCACTTCTAAATTTTTTCCTCATAGGCGAAAATGTTAGCTATCAATTTTTACTCCTTTGGTTGGAAAATTTTCAGTTTCCAACTCGATCGATGTGAAGCCAATCCTATTTACTTAACCCAATTGATTGAACGCATTGATTTTTCGGTCCACCGTCCTTCCTTTCTTCCGTGATTTACTAGTGACAGAGCAAACAAACTCATTAACTTCTGCCCTTGTCTTTCAGTATCCTCTTTGACGAAGATAGCCTTTTCATGTCAAATGGAATTACAAGTCAATATAAGAACTTTAAAAAAAGTGCAGGGATTTTGTGTTTTGTTACTTTGTTTTGTTTTGGCTTTGAGTTTAGCGATAAGAACTCTATCAGTTTATTAGAGGGCGTACGTATATGAAAAAACTACCACCGACAACTGAGGAAAAGGTTTATCTCATTTCGGAGTTTGTTTTTCTCTTCGGCTAATGAATTTAGCTGCAAATACAGCTATCACATTTAACTGTGATAATATATTTATTTTTTTCCCGTTTACATTGCTATCCTTTCTTTGATTAGAAAACATGAAAGAGACGTTTTCGCGGTTGCACGTAACAAATCTCCCGAGCTGTAATTAAATGCTCCAATAATTAAATTGCTCCAGTTAGGCGGGAGAAACTTATGGGACGAATCTTTATTTCATGAAATTCTAATTAAGGGTGAAATTAAATGCATGAATATTTAAGAAAAATGTTTATATACTTCAATTTGGTAGTGCATCAATTTTTTGTTTAAATTTAAATATTAATTATGTAATGCAAGATGACATTTGGTTGCTGGGTTAAGTAATTTAAACTTTTTATTATATGCGTGCATTTTCGACTTTCCCGATAGAACCAATTTTTAGCACTTCGGTCATTACAACAAAGGAACTTGCAGTTAGCATCATCGATCATAAATGTCTATTGCAGACAACAATTTACCACTCTAACAAATATACAGAGAGGATAAATGAAGCAAAAAAACAAGAAAGAATATTTTTTTTTTTTTAAATAAAAACGCAATTACAACGAACTTAAAGGAAATATATTTCGAACCTAGGCCAACTTGTTTTCCCTCTACCTTCCAATAAAATTTATTCAAATAGCATAAAATGACAGGATTGATGTTGCTGTTTCCATTGTAAATATTGAAAAGAAAAAAAAAAAGGAAAAAAATCGGCGTGTATGTTTTTTTCGGCTCGCGATTTCACGTGCACCCAACCGATACAATACAGAAACTTAAGGAGCAAATGATCGTTTCCAGTTCTCTCGAATTAAATTTCCTAGAAACGATTAGGCAGATCGTATTTCGAGTAGTAGAAAAATATCTTTCTTTCTTTCTTTTTTACCTTTTCTCTGGCGGTAATGATTTATCAAAAATACATAGCAAAAAAATTATTAATGTTTATAAAGAATGCCTTTTAAAAACGTACACACACAAAAAATAAAATAAAAAACGTTCGACCCAACCTAGTGACAATGATTTTTTTTCCCCTCTTTACAAAATTCCTTAAATATTTTTGTAATTAATATTCTAAGAACTTGATTAATTATATAGAAAATGCTAATAGTGAAATTTCTAATCATTTCATTACATATCCTGTCACATATTGTTTTGTCATAACATTTATTTTAGAGGTATCCAAAATTAATTTCATGATTGGGTGATGAATGAGGAAATTCATTATATTCAAATATTATTATTATTATTATTATTATTATTATTATTATTATATTAATCAAACCTATTTTCAAGGTGTGTCGACTGCAATTTATAACTGACAGTAGAATTATAAACATTAAGAGCATAGTAGAATGAGAAACACTATGCCATGAATGGGTAAGCTGCTAACATCTGTCACTTCTAAATTTATATGTATTATAATAAAATAATAACTAAAAATATAATACGGGTCATGTTTTCTTCGCTTTATCTTTTTAAAGGAAAAATAAAAAAAAATCATTATAATTTTTGCAGTTAGATCCCATAAAAGAAAGCGAAGAAAACGTGCGATGTTACTTTGTATCCTCCCACCCCAGTATTTCCTATGTACTCACATAAGGCGTTGCAACTGCGCTGGATCGGTCCCTTTCATTCTGTGATTTTCAAATGAATACGGTAGGGAAAGACTAATGTAGGTAATGTGTATATGTGTCCTCCCAACGCCGATGTTGTTGATGTTCCTTCCTCGTGTAGGATTGGAAGTCCTTATGAAGTGTTGGATTCACCGCGCGAGATAAGTATAATAGCACGTTCTCCATGGACGAATCCACTCGCTCAAACAAAGGTGAGGTGAGTGAGACAGCAAAATGGGGGAAGCCGGCCGGCGGGGAGGAGGACGAGAGAGATTGCATCATGCTCGTGGGCGATGAGGTTGCCAAGCAACGTGGTCAACGGCCATATACGATTCGCGAGAACGAAGCGGCCCGAGTAAAAATTTCCATTTCTTTGAGCGTTCGTTTGATAATATTTTGACAGTGTTATCCTTCTCCTCCGCCCTCAGTTTATTTCTGTAATGGCTGAGCCCGCGAGAAAGCAGCAAGGCATTCCCTTTTGCCGGAGGCATGATGCAATCGTTCGAGGTGGTGTCGCCAGCTGATGCTGGAGAATGTGTTACCGGAGCGGTGACGTCACACGAGTGTCTCTGAATATTCCTTTCGCCGAGAAATTCGCGCTTTCATCGGACGCGTAAGGGGAGAAAACGAGAATGTTAGGTGGTCGGGCGTGTCATCATATTTCACTAGGATTTAAAAAAAGATAAAAGGAAACTTCGGACACGCATTTGTTGATATTGATCTAAAAAGCCGATAAATTTCAAAACAAACATTTTAAGTTGGTGTCTTGCTGCGAAGCTTGGGTGCATTTGATTCCATCACACAATGGAGTTGTTCCTTCCATTAACCATTGCCGACCTGCATACAAATAGCTTGATTTTCGCTCTAAATTTAAAATAAAAGCCAGTCTTTCATTTTATTCCACCCACATGACTGCTCGTCCATCTTTCTCCCCCACGTCTTATGCCACTCCAGTATTATTCTACGAATCCCTTCAATTATGTGAGAGAGAAAGAAACATGCCTTGGTAACTAAGCATTACACAAAAATAAAAAATAAATAAATAAAGTGGTAAGAGAAGAGACTAAGAAGGTCAGTAGGAAGTAAATAAATACTTATTAAGCAAGGTTGGGAGGGGAGAAGCAGAGCAACTGACAAAATCGCTAAATAATTAGCAGAAGACGATTAACAAAGCAAACGAGGATGACAATGAGAAAAGTAGATTAGAATGACAAGGGCGTATGTGTAGGCAGTTCTTGGTTGCCGTTGTCCTTCCGACCGAAGAAAAGTGCAACGGAGCATGAGTTTGCAATTCTTAAATTTGCCTATTGGCACCTCTCTAGAACGACGACATCATGATGACACGGGAGCCTATTAAAACCTGTAATTACACCATACGAATCACGTGAGAAGATCGATTGCGCTCCTCCTACTCTCTCGTTCTCTCAATCTTCTTCTTTTTCTTTTTTTCTTTTTTTTTAATTCGGCGGATCATATAACAATAATTGCATTGTTATCTTATTTTTGTTTTTCTTGGTGAAACGTTTTATTTTTCATTTTACGCGACCGACTTTTTTCTCCGTTTTGTCTGCGGCATTTATTCCTAAACTGACCTTATCAGAAAGAGAAAACAAAACTTACACATAGGAGTGGTCTTATCGACAAAATCGACATAACCTCTTTTCATGCTTGATTTATAGGTGGAATCACATCGATAAAATTATTCTAAAATTTAAATAGTAAAAAAAAAAAAAAATGCTGCAATTGAAAAATGGAAAAGCATAAGTCCTTCCTAAGTTATTTGGCTATACTTTTTTTTTTATCTTCCTTCATTTTACGAAGACGCGAATCTATTTTTCTGAGCTGTATTATTCTTCTGACAGTCGCTCTGTATTTTGACTTGTAAAAGCAAAATTAAATTTTCTTATAACAGCTGAAATATTATGTTATTAATGCAATTATTTTAGATTATATAATGCATTTGTATACAAGTGTTTAGATTTTTTAAAACTTCTGCCGTCCTTTTTTACAATGTTCATGATTAATGATTGATTCGTCAGGGAGAAATCGAACACTTCCGATAACAGGAACGGATTTTCCGCTTAAATCAAAGCTACTCCAGCAACAGAGGTAAAGTTTTTTATAATATTACATTATTTTATTGAAAAGGTTTCTCTTAAAGTTGCTTATTTCTTAAATCGATAGTTTACGTCTTGAAAAAATACTGGAATTTCATTGTTAGCGACGGTACTCGCATTAAAGTTTAATAATCTGGTTCCAAAGGATAAAAAAAAAAAAAAAAAAAAAAAGCACTCTTAAGTAGAATTATTAAAGAATACATTTTATTTAATAATGTTTGTTTTTCTGCACTAGTGAAACTTCCAATTTTCATTGTCTCTGCTCATTGTGTATTCAAAAGTATAGCGTTCATAGAACCAGATTTGCCTTCCGTTCTTTCGTAGACTGGATACTCTGTAACCAATGAATTGTGGTTTCAAGTAACACTAGGGATTCGATGAATGCTACTTCCTGATTCGATTTCGTTGGAAAAATTGTTGTAATAATATAGAACTTGTCTTTATCGAATTTAATCTACAATCGGAATACTTATGATTCGAGGAAGTTTTGTTCTGTTTTTGGAAGAACGGAAGCCAAATTGGTTCCACAAACGAAGACCATATTTGAAATGTCTCAAATTAATGAGACATTTATTATCAGAGGTTTCGCTTGCATTGTGTACCATTTCTCTAAATTTGAATAATTTTTTTTTATCTCTTAGATTCCGAGGTTACAAATACAGATTTGAAAGTGAAGACCAAAAACATTGTGTATGTGCCAGAAGTGATTTTTTTTCTCGACATAAACAGGAACTTACTTACTTACTTTTCAAACCCGCTTATCCGTTAGGGTCGCGGGGGCAGCAGCCCTATGGAGGATCTCCAGCGATCGCGATCTTCCGCCATCAGGCGCATGTCATCCCTGGTAATATCCAAGCGACTCGAACCCAGATTCTCCATGTAGTCTAGCCACCTGGTTCTAGGCCGACCCCTTGGTCTCTTACCCACCGGCTTGGAAAATAACAACTGCCTAGGAAGAATAGTTTGCGGCATCCGTATCACGTGGCCATACCAGCGCAACTGAGATCTCTCAATACGGAGAAGTAGCGGCTCAACACCTAAAGATTCCCTTATTGTGCTGCTGTACACTCTATCTAGTAGGGTAACACCTGCCACACCTCTCAGGAATCTCATTTCGGCCGCTTGTACCCGCGATCGCACTCTTTCGGTCATTACCCAAGCCTCATGACCATAGGTGAGAATGGGGACAAAGATAGATTTGAAGACGGAGAGCTTGGCTTTGTTACCCAGCTCTCGTTTCGTTACCACGGATCGCCACAGTTCACGTCTGACACAGCTTGCTGCACCGATCCGAGCATCCAATTCTTTCTCCTGCCGTCCATCACTCGTGAATGCAATCCCGAGATACTTGAA
>JAHWFO010057797.1:8111-52990 GCA_023313115.1 Rhysida immarginata | reverse complement strand
AGCCGAAGTAATCACAGCAGTTTTAAACAACTGCCACTCCTCTTCAACAGTACCACGATCGCTGGGTAGTTCTTTGAAACTTGAAGATATGCTATCTGCAAAGGTCTTCCTGGAATAAACAGGAATATTTTTAAAAACTGTCATGCTTCTCTGGTTTAACAGGGAAACAGCATTATTTCTAAATTTCGATATAGTAAATTTCATTAATGCAATCGACAATTTATTAACGTTGAAAATTATTATAACCAGGTTGCCCCCCAACAGGCACATTGGCCCAAAACGGGGTTACTGAAAAACACCAACAAACAAAGAAAAAATAATAAAAATAGTGATAATAAATAAATAAATGAATGAACAAAAAAAACAACCCTAAAACAAATGAAAAAAAGAAATCTATATGTTTGGTTTATGTTTGTTTGCTTGCGTATGTGAATAATCAGCCTACCGTGTTTGCAGCAACAATAGGTTGGTCGTGTTTGTATGTGTCACGTATTTATAGAGTATTGCACAGTGGAAGAATTTTGAAAGATGTAAAAAGACACAGAGCATAGACTTATGGCAGAAATAAAAAATTGTTTATTCAATAAATTTAAAATAAACAATAAGGGGGGCGGCGATCTTACTTACGCGCAAGAAACGCAAAAGGCTTACGCCTTGCCCTGACGGGTATTCGCCTAGACGAATCCCGTTCACAAATAAAAGGAAAAAAAATAAGAATGGTTGTAAACCAGTACAAAAAGAAAACAGTAACTAAACAGGCGGAAAGCGCCTGGCATGGGCAATACGGGAGAATCTCCCTATCGTGCCCTACGAGCATGGACGGGTTTCCTGCAGCACTTTGCGGCAAAAGGAAAACCTCGGATCTGCGATGAGACCTCTCTGAACCGATGACTGTCAAAAGCCAAAATTGCAGCGCTGGCGTGGAGCACTATGCCGACACCAAAGGAACGGACATGAGCCGTTGTATTATTCTTGGCGTCCGCCTCCAAACCGGCGAAAACTGTAATTCAAAAAAAAAATGGAAAGCTTTAGCTTATCGGGTCAGATACATAAATAATGCGACCAGCCAAGTTTGTTACCATTCGAGGGCAGACAATTAAGTTCGGCTTGCACGCGTCAAAAGAAAAAGGAAATAAAGCAAACTTTCCTATGAGCTGCATGAACAGCGCCTACGCCAAATTTATCTGCGCTCGAGCGGGCAGTAAACGCATGGCAGCGGGAGAGTAATTTTAGCCATTAAACAAGCTGTTAAATACGGTACGGAAAATTCTCACCCACCTGGTATAGGGTACAAAGGAGCCTAAGCCTTCTGACCAAAAGGCCTCCTCGGTCCAGGGCGTAATCCAAGTACTTGACCCCTCGGGAATGAGTTGGCGATCCAGCTGTGGAATCCGCTTCCAATACTCGGCTCCTATTCCAGCAGCGACGACGAGGACGCGTGTCGCTCTAATGAGGGGCGGCGCTTCAACGCTAGCAGTCTCTACCAGCAGTCTTTCTTCGGTACACACCGAAAAAGCCGGACGAATCTCTTGGGCTGGGTCGGCGACGGGCTGATCCAACGGCCTTGATGAGACGACGTCTGTAAAGTCACTCTCAGCTAGCACGGGACGAAAACATGTTATTAAAAAGTTCCCTTGAACGCACTCGCTTTCCGCGCACTTAGCATCTCTCTCGGCGCCCCTGTCGCTGAACGAATTGCCACTTGAGGCGGATAGAAAAGCTAGGCGAGACTCCTGTTGCCTATCCTCCTCCAACGTTGCTTGGACGGACGGCTCTCTCATGTAATTTGGATCGGAGCAGTCTTTTTCCAACCGAGCAGCTTCGTGGCAAAATTTCTCTCCACGATTTTCAAAATCCCGCTCGAGACCCCCACGCTCGCGCACTTTTTTGCGCCGTTTCCTTTTTCTCCTCACGCGACGCTCCTGCTTCGCGCTCGCGTGCGACCCCGAGCTCGAACTCCGCGTTTCGGCGATAGATGGCGGCACTCCGAAGCCAAACATACTCCCGGATTGATTCCGACGATCGGGAGTTTTGGGCCAAGAATTTGTCACCAAACTTGGTGACAGTATGTTGTGCCAACAATGGTGGATGAAATTAATGCTTGCCGTAGCCCATGAAAAAGACAGGCCCCAACAAAGAAAAGTCACCTGACCATCATTTTCGTTGGCTACGATGCTTGCCTTAATGATTCACGTTGTTAGGGTGATAATGAAAAAAAGGTATATACAGGGTGTCTCAGAATTCATTGTACAAACTTCTAGGAGAGTTAGTATGGGTGTTTTTAAGCAAAAAAGTTCATATAAACATGGGTCCGAATTTGAACGATAACTGAGATATGAACAGAAATAAAAATGCCGCCACCAAGATCAACAAGTTAATAACCCAGGTTCTGTAAAGCCTAGATTAATGAAATTGGGGAAATAACAGGGTACATAAGACTGTGTATACCGTTAAAATTTGATTGAATTCCAACGAGAAGTTTCCAAATTACACAGTCAAAATTGTAACAAGTGCTAGTTAGTACTCACAAGTGAGCACGTGTTATGATGTTGAATGAGTAACTCGGAAACTTCTTGTTGGAATTCGATCAAATTTTAACGGTATACACAGTCTTATGTACCCTGTTATTCCCCCAAATTTCATTAATTTAGGCTTTACAGAACCTGAGTTATTAACTTGTTGATCTTGGTGGCGGCATTTTTATTTCTGTTCATATCTCAGTTATCGTTCAAATTCGGACCCATGTCCATATGAACTTTTTTGCTTAGAATCACCCATACTAACTCACCTAGAAGTTTGTACAATGAATTCTGAGACACCCTGTATATAAAACCAAACGTCTGTATGTTTGTGTCTGTGTAGCTTCAAGCGATCCTATTGGCTAATCGAAAAGGAATTGTTTCGATTGTTACGACGGTATTATTGTTAAACTCAGGATGAGCAGAAGAATTTTAATTGTTGAAATATTTTTATTTGTATAATAAACTTTGGATAGCAAAGATTTTTTTCTTCTTTAAAATGTAATATCCTTTCATTGATAACATGGTTTTTACATTTGAAAAGTAAAATCATGTATCTGAACACAAAATTAAACGATAACTTCTCTGGTTTTTGAAATGTCAATTTTCAAATTTTAAAAAAATATTTTCATTCAGTTATTGCAACCTAATTGTCTTAAACCATTACTTAGAATTTTTATTATTCAACATAGTTTTCAACAGTGGCTTATACAATAAAGGCAAATAGCGATTAGATAAATTAGAGATAAATACCCTACTGTTTATCCCTTTTTGGATAGCTTTGCCCAATATTTTGTGAAGTGACCCAACCTAATAACTTCAATGTTACCATAATAACACTTTAGTTCTGAACTTTGTCAATAACGCCTTAACTTTAAAACCACAATATAAGAAATAAACTGTGTTTAAAACGCGCTTTAGGTCGTGTCTGCCGAACTTCACCTTAGCGTTATTGTTAAACGCGCCGGACACATCTGATCTAGGCCCGAAGGGGTTACCTGACGTATAATTATTGATGTTTATCTTCTGTGTTTTACGAGTTTAGATTTGTTTAATTTGCGATTCTATTGTTGTTTGGTTTCGTCTTGATATTAATACGTTTTGGCTATTCTCACGGACTTCGATTTACTTTGCAATTCGGATTTTATTTTTTGCATTGTGAATAGGTACTGACGTTTGGTTTTCTTCAAATTTTGTAAGATTGGAGATAAATAGCATCGGTAGCGCCCGGGGGTACTTCCTGGTTCACTTCCCGTCCTTCATGTACGGGGATGATTGTGTTTGTTGTGTGCCCGAATGGCCCGTGGATCATGTTTTTGACAACTGTGTCGTGTAGTTTATTATCACAGTTGACATCAGGAACTTCTGCAGTAATAATATCGTCAATTTGGTTAGGACGCAATTTTTCTTTTAGGCCCAGGAAAAGATGTACGTATTGACAATATGCGAATATTTGACATTTCGTGAGCAGATCTACCATCTTCCGAACTTTATTTTCAAAAACTCGAGGATAGGATAGAATGAGCATAAAATTATGATGCAATGACAAAACATTCGTTTTATACTATGAACATAAAATGAGTATAGCAGACGATAAGGATAGGGAAGTGTCTATCGAGGAGGCAAAAGAGAAACACATGTCTCCCTTGAGCCCTCTAAAAAATGTCAGGACGACTGACAAAAGTTTGTGTATTTGTTTGTGTGTTTGGAAAAGAAAGAGAAAGAGAAAGAACGAGTATTGGTCAGGAAACTCTGCAGCTAAAAGACAAGTGGGCATCGGGGACATCTGAACAACGGGAGCTTCGTCTAAAGCAGGAGGGTATAAGAACTTCTACGTCAGAGGCAAGGGAAACTTCGAAGGAAAGATGAGATCTAAAGTATCTAGTGATATTTACCGGTGATGAAAATGGATGTTTTAATCTGAGGCAGGCCAACCCAACAAGAGGATAAGTAAAGTCCCGGATGATCACAGAACACGCACCTAAGAAATGTGAAAAAGTGGTGTCCGTTCTCAATTCTGTCTCAGATTTACTGTAATTCTCTTTTTATTTTATTTATATATTTTTTATATATTTTTTTATTATTCTTTTATGGATCAACCTTTCTTTATCCATTTACGTCCTCACTTTTTGTATTCTATTTTTCTATTATTTGTTATCCCATCGTTTGCTAAACTCCGCAGTCTTGTTGATATACACCAGAACGGGAATATTTGTTGGTATTCGTATGAGCGGGAGGGTTCAACATACGGAAACACGAAGTGGAAGATCGGAAGGAAATGTGGAGGACAAGTGAAGAAAGGAAGTTAGGCGGGAAAAATGGGGACCAAGGAAAACGATGTCTTGGGCGGGGATAGGACTTGAGGCTTGGGGTTGAGGAGGGCGAGTTTTCTGCGACGGGAAAAGGTGGAGGGAGAAAAACCATTTGTAGAGGCAAGGGATCGGATGATGCGAAATTCAGAGGAACGGGAAAAAGGGTTGAGAGGTAGCTTGAGGGCACGATCTATGAGGAAACGAAGGGAAGCAAGTTTATGGGAAGAAGGGTGTGATGAAGAATGGTGGATTAGGTTAGAAGGCGACGAAGGTGTTTAAAACAGGGAGATTTGTTAATAACTGAGACGACATCTTTATGCTAATTATGGTTGGGGTCGGAAGAGGACAAAATTATTTGAGGAAAGGAAATCACAGACCTCGGAGATGTAGCGAGAGCGGTATAGGATGACAGAAACGTTTCCTTTGTCAGCTTTGACAATCAATGCGTTGGCTTCAAAGAGTTTCTTCTTTATGGATATGGCGGCGGTAGAATCGGAGATTTGCTCACGGGGGAGGTAGGAGGCTTTAGCGTCGTTGTAGGATTTCCGGATGAGGTGGCCAGCGATGGCACGAACTGGAGGGCGATCAGTTGGAGGCAGGAGAGAAATAGCGCGTTCTGTGCTTGATATGATGGAATGGAGGTCGGCTTAGTTGGGCTTCTTCTGGATGATGTGCTTCAGGCCTTTGTCCAGGAGAAGTGATTCATCATCGGAGAAAGAGATAGAGGTAAGGTTAACAACATTCTGGTGGAAGTTGAAATCCTGTAAGACTCTAGTGGTATGACTGGGAAGATGTGGGCGACGCAGATCGTCGAGTTTTTGGCATAAGGTGATGAATTTGTGCTCTCTAAAAAAGTTCAGCCCCTGATTTCATCTTCGTCTATCAATGGCATGAGAATACCCAGTGAGAATTTTACTTTTACCTCCATTGTACTTATTACCTTTGTCATGCCATTCATTGTATTTTTATCCAATCATATTACTCCATTGTACCATATTTTCTGTATATAAGAGTGGTTTGAATGAAATTCGACAGGTAGATTAGGGTAGATTAGCAGGGTTCTCCTCAGGACCTTTTGAAGGGGCGAGCTGCCTTGCTGATTTTGGTTCCCACCCGGCTGAATACACGAAAAGCTGGTACAACACTGCATAATGTTTTAGAATATCAATTCTCAACAATTATTTTAGTTACAAAAATTGAGAAAAATCCCAACAATGAAAACATAAAAAGTAATAGTAATTATTAAAAAACTCTACCCTTCCCTATTTACAGTGGAACTTAACCACTTAAGAACAGTGGCATTTAATTTGTTATTCCAATTTAAAAATATTTCATAATGGGCAATATTAAATAATCCATTTACAACAAAATCTTAAATGCTGTGAACATAATCAAGTCCTATTCTTCTGAAAACGCGAAGTACACAAGACTTTGTAAGAAGACTATTGTCGCGTGTAAGAATGAAAATTGCAGTGGAACTTAATTAAACTTATAAATAAACGTGCACATTGAGCCCATATATGTCCTCACTTGAATCTTATTTATTATAAGCAAAATATTACAATTCACCGGATTGCAACAAGCTAATGCTAAACGAAAATATGACATAAGGTAAGTTCTAATCAAATTGGGTAACGTTATCAATGCTTAAATAAAAGAATAGCTAAACTAGCTGAATTCGTAAGCAACTCAAACATAAAATAAGGAATCCACAATTGCTAGATTGAATGCGACATTTGGCAATAAAGTTTGATTGAAAGAAGAAAATGCGTCAGTACTTAAACGACTAACATTCACTCTTACCGGGTGTCCCAAAAATGACTGATGGATTTTGAAAATCAATAAAAAAAAAAAGACGGAATGCGATAGATATGTATCGTTTGCAGCCTTATGCTTAGGAAATCAGGGAATTTTATCCACCAAATTCAAATTTAGTTAACATTTTCACCCACAGGTGGCGCTGAAAACTATGAAAAAATAAAAACCGCTATGAAAATGTTGCAAGGACTGTTGCAAAAAACCATTTTGGTAGAACGGACTTGCAATCTCAACAGCACACGCTATCAGCTTGACGACGAACTATGGAATGGCGAGCTGAATTATTTCGCTTTAACTATACCTGTTACAGATCGCCTGCAACGCCATCTCTTGGTAGAAATGTTAACTAAATTTGAAATTTGGTGGGATAAAATTCCCTGATTTCATAAGCATAAGGCTGCAAACGATACATATCTATCGCATTCCGTCTTTTTTTTATTGATTTTCAAAATCCATCAGTCATTTTTGGGACACCCGGTATCATGGCAATGTAAACAAGTAAAAGCTTAAATAAAAAGCTAATTGATACACTAACATAGGGCTAACTCTACAATGCCCGGTTGTAACTTCTGGTCACACAAGTTAAGTAACTTTTTAATGTCCACAAATATTAATATAAATGTTTGTCATTAAGCCGGGTAACCATTTAAGGAGCTAGTAAAAAAACACACTAATGAGAAGTCCAATAATCTTATTAAATTAATTTATGGTTATGCATACAAAGCTTAATGGTTCTCAAGGCCCAATAACTAACCACAAACTACGTGCGTTGCACCAATTCCTTTGTATATAACAAAACATTAAATAGTACGCACAAAGACAAGAGTCCAATGGCTATTTGAATTAAACATTCTCACTTAGCTCCATAATCTTAAAATGAATTAAGGTATCTCGTAACAATTGAAACCGAATATCCGATTTCACATAAACAGGTTTACGTTCAAAGCACTTGTTACGGAAACACAACTTGTGGTCATACTAAAAAAAAAAAAAAAAATACCGTTAATGTCCGGCCTTTCCCTTCGGCGTGAAGGCTTAATAAGGAGCGACTGGATAGAGAGAGTCCGAAGACGCGAATAGATAAAGTTCCACTTACAGTTTCTGATGCAAACTGGCGAGCTGTCGTCTTCAATTTCTTCTTCGGATGAAGCGACCCACGTTGTCGTCCATGAAGGCTATCATGCCCGCTGGAAAAATTCCGGCGTATCGTCGTCTTTCAAAGCCTATTGTTTCGATTTATATGGAAACTAAAAGTTTTATTTGATTCCCACTTGATCTCTTGCAAACTGTTAACGGATGTTTACACGGACTCGTCGCCTTTTTAAGGCTTTGCTATTTTTTGGTGAGATGTCATCAATAGGAAAATATTGCGTAGCAAAAAATTGCAAAAACACACCAAAGACACCAGGAGTTTCATTTCTTCGGATTCCTAATGATGAAAACAGGTGAGTGTTTACTACTTTGCATTGTATTATACTACACCCGTCTTATCTCCGAGCATTATGTTGCGTTATGTTTTATAAGTAGTTCTGAAGATTCCAATACTTCTTCTGTACAAATTGCGGCATATTAAGCCGTAAGACGTAGCTTATTTTATCAAGAGGATTAATTTCCATTATAGCGAAGAGCGTATACAACGCGAAAAATATATAGCAATATCGCTAATATTTTTTAGAAAATTGAGGATAAAATGGTAGTTGGGAATTAAGACGGGCCCTATATTTTCTATTAAATACCATTAATTAATAGTTAATTAACCATTAACATACGAGCAAACTCTTTAATTTGTCATTAATATTTTGTGCGTATTTTTTGTTAACCTACTCAAATCTCACTTTATATTTCTTGAAGTTGCTTGTTCTTGCTGTAAGTCCAGTAAGGAAATTAATATTCTATGCTTTAGCTTTATTTTAATTTTTAATTGATATTTTTAAGTTTTGTTATTAGCCTGAAATGCAGCAATTTATCTCTAAGAAGTGCTGATACTAAAATTAAAATAAATAAATTATTAATTGACTAATATTTTTAAAATGTAAGAGATAGCCTAGAAAATAACAGATAAGTAGAGAGAAAGATAGACATTTATTCGATAGAGATTTTACAGAATATATCCAGTAAAACCAGGGATGGATGAAGGTAGATTGCTGGTAAAACCTTCATCCATCCCTGGTAAAACGTAATCGTGTGTAAAGATTGCTTGTGATTTGAGAATTTTTTTTTAGTTTCCATTTATCATGACGTTTCATATTTTAATATTTCAGAAGCAAGGAATGGCTTCGAAATGCCAAGCCAACAGACATGATCTGTTGGATAAACCAACAAATAAACTCTATAATAGTTTTCGCCTAAGCAGTGCCCATTTCAGGCCAACTGACTACATGGGACCTGGCAGCAAATAAAAGACCGAAAATTTAGCAGTGAATTGTATTATTTTTATTATTAATGTTCTTCAAAATTATATGTTGACATTAATTTGATAATGAATTTGAATTATTGTTTTCATTAAATATGTAATAAAATTGTTTTATTTGAATGTAATCGTTTTTTCTAAGTTATTGCGACTGCGGGTAATGGGTAAAATAAATAACAATGTCATTGTATACACGTTCTTTCTATTATTATATTACCACATCATCATATTAACCATTCATTTTTATTTTGTTTTTCCAAATTAATTTTACACCTGATTGATAAAATCTTAAGTCAAAATTGAAAAACGAAAGAAAAATAAAAAGAAATAGCTAGTAAAAAAATAAACAAGAATAAAAAAAAAAAGTTTCGTTTTTTAATCCTCTCAGTGTAATAAAAGAACAAAAAAAAACAGTATTCACTACCCTCCTAAACCGAAGGCAGGACTTTGGAACAACGCGTGAGCACCGAGCATGAGTGAAGAACTGAGGAGCTGAGAAAAAAGAGGAGGGGGGTGCCAGCCTCGGAGGAGTTTTACACCACAGACGAGTGGCGCTGTTTTCATTTCAACGAATTAGTATTGGAACAGTTACGAGTGTCGCTTCCCATTCTGCTTCTTCCATGCTTCATGCGAAAACTCAGGCTCGCTAGCCGACCTATTGCTTTTAGGCCTTTTCGTCCCCGAGCCCTTCCACAGTCGTTGCTGCTGACATCTTTTTTCCACGAACGCCAAACTCGTTCTCCCCCAAGGTATAGAATAAGGTACCGCCACTTTGACTGGCGAGCGCAATTCGCGGACAAGCGTCGCTTCGTATGACGTCGCTTCGTATGACGTCACGAAACTGGTAATTGACGATCGCTTTAGAAAAACACTAAAACATAAAATCGAAAACACTAGTGGAAAATTTCAAATAATTTCTTTATATTTCACCCTGTACTTTTTGAATTACCTATATTAAGTAACTATTGACTTAAGGACTTAACTAACTAAACGATTTAATTAATTAAACAGAATAAACGACTTACTTTAAGAGAAATTTAAAAAGTTTTTTAACGCTGGGTGCCTCTGTAGTGAAAAATAAAATCAGGCTTGGTTGCTTATAAAACAAGAAGTAAACAGAGCCTAATGAACACCAGGCTATGGTAAACACTCAAATTAAGTTAGGGATATTATATTTATTTACAAGAATTTATTAATGTGTGGATAATTTGTTTCTCAACAGTGGAAATTTCTATTTTCTTCGCCGACGTCGGAATTTTGAATTCTACTGACTGATTTCTGATGATAGTTTTGCAATTCTTTCTTTGGCTCGTTTTAAAATCTCACGCTTTCCTCATAACGTTTAAGTCGTTTCGATAGTTTAGGTGATGTTGTTGACATTGATGGTATATGCGTTACGTTTTCTCTGGTATTGGCAGCGTTTGCTCTTGTATGTGATGATATTTCAGGATTCAGTGATTGTACTGCTCCCTTCTTCAACCTTTTCACTTGTGGGAGATCTAATAGTTCATTTTTCAAATCAAGCTCATAGTCTGAAGGTTTGAAATGGGCTGAACAGATTTTGATATAATTTGGATTGAGTCTGTCAGCTTTTACAGAACGCTATCCATGCTATTTTAATAGATGCATCTTTTGGAATTGAATGATAAATTATGTTTACTGTTTTTCTCGCATGATTTGAACAAGTGGCAACTGAGCAAGAGGATGTATTTTTTGATATTTTCTCATAATTTTTACCACACGAATTATTTATTTCTCGAAAAACTTGCGATTCACAGTTCATGACTATCGATTTAAAAAAAGTATTCTAATTAATGGAAAATTAAGCCTAAAATGAGGTATTTACGGTTTAATAAAGATTAAAAAAGGTTGAATTTGATAAAGAAATGTAAAAGAATCTCCGATTTTCCCCGTTCAGTTAATGAAACTCGCATGGTTCCCGTCGTCCGCTGTCGCCTGGTTTCTGTTTGATGACGTATTGCGCAGACGGCATTAAAAAAAACGCATCGCGTATCTCCAAGTGCTTACCCCCTGCTTCTCCCCTTCCTCCGTTACTTGTCTCCCTGTTTCTCCTTCTCCTCACAGTCGACTCGCCCATCTCGCCTCTCTCGTGGGGAATCTCGGGAGCTCTCGAGCGATGAAAATATCTCGCTTTGTTTCAGCGGGGTTCTTTTCGCTGTAACTATTATCCATGGAAAAAAAATATGAAAGGTGATTTCTCCGCCAACTGTTCTGAAAAGAACTTTTGATATGATCCGGAAAATCTGCGAAGAATATGCCCAGTATGAAAAAGTTCCAAAGTATTACAAGCTTTAACGTTTTCGAGTGGGAACCACTCATCTTCAGAAGCCAAGTAAGGTGGAGTAAAATACAGACAAAAACTTAAAAAATTAAGAAAAAAAACAACAAAAAACAAAAAACAAGAGGTCAAATGGCATGACGTTATGGAACTTAAAAGTATCACAAAATTTCAATATATACTATTCAATACAATTGCGTTGGGGGAAATTTTTTCTATTTACAATCAATTTTTGTAAATAAATTGATTGTGGAGAATTAATATTCTGGAAAAATTTCCCCCAACGTAATTGTATTGAATTGTGCATAATGTTTTATTTGTTTTAAATTGTTGTCCGCCCGGCTATTTTACTTTTCCACCCACCTGATAAAATTTTCTGGGGAGAACACTGGGTTAAATTCAGTATCGTACATCAATTGCATTTATTTAATTCATATACAGGGTGAGTCAAAGTCTGTTATCCCCTTCCTATCTTGGATACGCAATGTAGTTACGCAAATTCCAATACAGGGAATGAATAAGAACTTGACGGTGCTCTATCTGATGGAGCACCTTTCATCATCTCAAATATGCAAATTAGGACACACCCATAATGAATCTCGAAAACTGTAAGAGATACACAAGAAACCCAATTGTACATTTGTTCAACAGCGAGTTCCAACCGAAAACATCGGCCTCGGTGGCTCAGTGGTTGCGTGATCGCCTCTGATGCCCGAGGGCGCGGGTTCGACCCCGGACGAGGACGACGAGGATTTTTTCAGGGATCATGCACTTCCTTCGGAGGGGAAGTAAAGCCGTTGGTCCCGTATAGTCGTTTGCCGGTTGCACGTTAAAGAACCCTTGCGAGGCAAAATTTGCGGCCCCTATAACGCCGTCCTGAAATGACCATGGTAGTTGTAAAGGACGTTAATACCAAACAAACCAATCAAACCAAACCAAACGAAAACAAAAAAAAAGTTCACCAAAATCCGATGAGCGGATCACACACAATCCTCAATGCAAGCTCTGCAACAGGACAATCGGCTCGATGACTGCTTGTTAGTCTGATACAAAGTAAGTCTTTCCATCAATCCAGACAGTGTTCAATGTGATGTCCACTTGCACCATTGCATAATCCCTCAAGACCTTTCAACGATGCCATCACCTCAACAAACGTGGCCAGTGTTATTGCTGGCATGCTTCCTGAATTCGTTGTTGCATGTCATCTTGCGAGGTGGGCTGTGTGGAATAAACTCTATCCTTGATGTAGCCCCACAAGAAAAATCAAGTGGCGTCAGATCAGGCCCCCCTCGGTTTTAATGTTGCAGAGCTTGCAATGAGGATTGTGGATGATCCGCTTATTGTATTTTTTTTGTTTTGTTTTGTTTGGAATTTGCTGTTGAACAGGATGCGCAATTGGAATTTTTTGTGTATCTCTTACGTTTTTCAAGAAACGGATATATATTTAGAGAAGGACGAGACACAAGAACTCTGGAATACAATAAATAATAGTTATTAATTAAGAATACAAAATGAATAAAAAATAAGATATAATAAACAAAAATAATTAAAAAATAATAGATAAAATCAAAATAAAAAGCTGACATTTCGGATAGAGACTATCCTTTATCAAAGCAAAAAGGATAATTCTCTAAAAGCAAATAGAATATTAGAGAATTATCCTGAAGTTATGAAAGGAGTACTAACGGACGGGTTTATATGTAGTTTGCATAGGGAATAGTAATACGGTATTAGCTGAAAAACAAGAAGAGAACAAATGAGATTAATTAGAAGACGTGTTGGGATAGGACAGGACGGAGGACAAATAGGAAGTAAAAAGAGGGCGGCGAGAAAAATGCAATAGGATAACACATATGAAATTAAAATTATAAAAAAGGTTAGGAATGATAGGGTGCCTAACAAAAAGATTTCGTAAAATTCCCTGAATTTCCCTTGATTTTTCCTGATCATCAGCAGACAAAAAAAGGCTATCATGAAAGAATATTATTGACATTGTTCAAAATTTTCGATTTTATTATTCCCTGACTGTTCCCGGTTACAAAAAAAATTCTCTGACAATTCCCGGTCGCTAGTCATCCTGTAAAATAGTACCACAAATAATACCACCGGGTCAAAGGTCACTGAAATAAAAGAGTACAAGAAGCCTATGAGAAAAAGAGTGTGCAGGGACGGACACAAAGTAGAAGTAGAAAAATATGAAAGAACTAAAGAGGAAATGAAAGATAAAGAAAAAGGGAAAAAGAAAAGGGCTCAGAGAGCTTACGACAAATTAAGGAATAGCTGAAGTTGGAATGGGATATGGGAAAGGTAATGAGGGAATGGTGCCTTTGCTAAGGTTAATGCCATTAGGGGGTGAGAGAATTGAATTTCCAAATAAGAAAAGACTCGAATTGCTTTCTTTCTTTTTTGTTATGGAAGTTACTACGAAGAATATAAAGGCTGATGGCCTGTAAAGAGTGGCCAGGGGAATTAAAGTGTTTAGCGACAGGGGTGTCAGCATTGCTAAGGATGTCGAATTTATGTCCGGCAAATCTGGCACGTATGGTATTGCCAGTCTCAACAACATACTGTTTCTGGCATACTTTGCAATGTAACATATAATTAGGTTATGAGAAGTGCAAGTCAGGTTCTGGTTAATTTTGAAAGTAAAGGCGGAAGCACTGCTGGAAATGGAGGTAGCAGGGTTAAGAAAATGGCAAACGCCACAACGCTTTTCATTGCAAAGAGAACATCCCTTAGTGGAAGTGGGTGGTTTAGTAATAGCAGCATGGACCAGAATATCTTTAAAATTAGATGTCCGTTTAAAAGAAACTTTAGGTGGTTCTGGTAGAATGGAATGGAAAAGAGGAGAGTTGTCAATTATATGTTAATGTTTCCTTAAGATATTTTTAATACTATTGAGGGTAGGATGATAAGGAAGAACTAACGTAGGTGTTGCCGTGGCTGGAGAAAGTTTAGGATTGTTGTTAGAACAGGAATTGCGATGTTTATAGATAGAAGCGCGTATGACAGATTTGGGGTAACCTCTTGCTTTAAGGGAGTGGGTAAGGGCGTTAGCATGGAAGTCCTTGTCAGACTGATTAGTGCATATTCTATGGATGCGAGTTAACTGACCTAAAGGGATGTTTTCCTTGCAATGGCGTGGATGAAGCTATCATTGTGTAAGTACTAGTATCTGTCAGTGGGATTCTTATAGAGATTAGTAGACAATTTGTTGTTAGTGATAGAGATAGAGACATGCAAAAAAGAAACAGTTGTGATAGAATAATTGTGAGGAAAACTTGATAGAGGAGTTAGAATGGAGTGAGAAAAGAAAGGAGTGAGTCTTCATTATGTGGCCAGATCAGGAAAACATCGTCAATATACCGCAGCCAGACCAACGGCTTCAAGGGAGACGTGGAAAGAAGTTTGGTTTCCACCTCCCCCATAAAAATGTTGGCATAGTTGGGAGCCATTTTGGAGCCCATAGCAGTGTCACTGGACTGGATATAATACTCATTGTTAAAAGTGAAGAAATTGGAGGCTAGGATGGTGTGAAGGAGAAGGCAGTTGGTGTCAGTAGAAGGAACTTGGAAAGGTTTGTTTGCCTTGAGACTATTGCAAACAGCTTCAATACCATCATCATGAGGAATATTAGCGTAGAGAGAAGAGACATCAAGCGTGCGGAGGAAGACATTCTTAAAATCGTAATTAGAGTCGTTAAGGTGCTGGATATGGGAGAGAAAATCGTTAGTGTCTTTGATATAGGAGGAAAGACTGGTTGGGATGTGGCGTATGTGATGGTCGACTTAAGCAGAAAGTGACTCACAGACGGTGTTGTTACAAGAGATGATTGGACGGTCGGGATTGCCAGGTTTATGAATCTTGGGAAGAAGGTAGAAACGACCAGGGGAACTGAATTTAGGAAGGAGGAAGAGGCGGGTTCGAGAGATGAAAGTTTAATGGTCGAAAGATTAATAACCGCGGTTGTGCCAAGAGTGGAAGAGCTAGAGCTGGTGGAGGGAGGTGGAACGATTTTAGACAGGGAGTTCAGAAAATAGGCAGATAAAGGATTAGAGAGAAAATCGGCTTTATTAGGGAAGGAAATACGGTCTCTCTGAAATTTATTACATTTTTTGGAATAAAGAAAATCCATCAATCCAGACAATGTCCACTTGCACCACTGCATAAACCCTCAAGACCTTTCAACGATGCCATCACATCAACAAACGTGGCCCGTGTTATTGCTGGCATGCTTTCTGAATTCGTTGTTGCATATCATCTTGCGAGGTGGACTGTGTGGAATAAACTTTATCTTTGATGTAGCCCCACAAGAAAAATCAAGTGGCGTCAGATCAGGCGAGCGTGGCGGCCACTGAACTGCCCCCCCCCCCCCTCGGTTTTAATGTTGCAGAGCTTGCAATGAGGATTGTTGGTGATCCGCTTATTGTTTTTTTTTTGTTTGTTTGTTTTGTTTGGAATTTGCTGTTGAACAAATGTACAATTGGAATTTTTTGTGTATCTCTTACGTTTTTCAAGAAAAAAGAATTTGGATGCGTCCTAATTTGCATATTTGAGATGATAAAAGGTGCTCCATCAGATAGAGTACCCTCAAGTTCCTATTCATTCCTTGTAGGGAAATTTGCGTAAGTACAGGGTGGTTATAATTAAAGTGACACCATTTAGACCCTTCCAGCGGCCGTTCTGGTAATCAGATTTTGACGAAACTTGAGATATACATGTATGTTATACAGACCACGGGGAAGAGGATTTTGCAATAAAAAATTAGTTCACATTTTGACCGCTACGTCAAAATATAGCGCATGAATAATAACAAAAACAAGTTAGAAGCAGAGAAATTTATAAAATCAGAGCATTTGTTCAAGTTGTTCAATCTGCAGCATACAAGGTTCATCTACAGCAACCATCCTGTATGCTCAGCCACAGCTCAAATTTTTCAACTACCATTACACTGCCAAATTGTATCATTTGTGAACGATCATTATTTTTAAATCGGTATCCTGCTGGGGATAAGGATGATACTCTGCAACTAATTCATCAGGACATTGATCTCCTTAGTAAATGGTTTACCTCACAAGATTTAAATTTTAACGAAGCGAAGACAAAGGTTATCTTAATTGAGAAATATTATCAAGCTTCTCGTTAAAGTTGTAGAGTTTTGGGAATTACTATTGATAGTAAGTTAACGTTTGCAGTCATATCGAACTCATTATCAGTGACTTGGATCGTTTAAAATTTTTATTTAAAAGGCTTCGTAAGATTCTATCAAAAACCGAAATGATTAAAGCAGTTCGTGCCATCTTGATCCCAAAGGTTGAATATGGTATCGTCATTTGGTCTGCTGCTTCGAAAATGTTGTTAAATAGAGTACAAGTTTCATTTAATAATGTTATTAGGGTGGCTTTTGCCCTACCGAAATTTACTTCGATTACCGACATATGTGCAAGTTCTGGTATCCATACCTTCATGACTATAGTGTTTCTCGCAAAATTAAGAGAACTCTATCATGCCCTTACAAACTGCAATCATTCAATGTATTTTACTAGGCAATGAATGCTTGATTCAGACATGACAAGGTCTACCCAAAGATATAAAATCATTCCCAAACAACGAGTATCAAAATTCTTAGAATCATTTTCCTCTATAATACTTGTAATGATTGGAACTCTCTCACGTATGATCTAAGGAAGCAGATCATTAACTGTAATGTAACACATTGTTCTGATCATAACAAACATGTTATTCATATTTTAAGCCAAACTTTTAACAGCTACATGTAACTTTCTTGTTTGCTTTTTTATCACTTACCCCTTTGGGGTGCAAAAGTATAATAATAATAATAATAATAATAATAATAATAATAATGTGACAACAACAGGGGAGGGGAAACCACCAGATAAACCGGAAGTCCAAACCCCCAACAGGCGAAAAGCCCAAAACGGGGTTACTGAATATACACTTAAAAGGAAAAAAAAAATAAATGCAAGTAAAATAATAAAATTAATAAAATTATTAATATAATAAAACAGTAGCAATACAACAGCAATAATAATAAAATTAATTATGAAAATATGACAAATTAGTAATATTAATAATACTAACTAAAAACTAGAAAGCAGAAAGGATAACTTCCTTTTGTCCAGAAGAGAATTCGTCGAATTTAACTTTTAATTTGTAAAACGGATCAATATTCGATAAATTAGTTCTCCATTTTCTTAAAGATAACAGCGCCTTACTTTGCCTCTTGGACCTAGACTGGCGAACGACAAGATTGAAACGTAAGTCAGGCACACAAATGCTGCCTGAAATAATTCGGGAGAAGGTTTTGTACATAAAAATATGATAATTAACAGATAAGTCGAAAATGGAGGAATTATTATCCAACAATTTATTATGTGGAAATTTGAATTTTAAAAACTTATAAAAATTGTTTACCTTTTTTTGCAACAAGATAAAATTTTGCGTATTGCCTGAATACCAGATCCAGATGCCTTACATAATTTTTGATAAAATCAAAGATTTAAAAAGGGTCAAAAAGGTAAGCGGGTCTTTAAAGAAATTCGACAACCTCTTACAGATACCAATTCTTTTGCACACTTCTTTAGTCAAAGATTTTATATGGGTGGCAAAAGAAAGAGAGGTTTGGAAAAGAATACCTAAATCTTTGACTAGAATACTAGAAGACAGAGGGGCAGAGTCAAGATGATAGTTAAAAACGAAGTTAACTGTTTTGCGTGAAAAAGTCATTACAGACGATTTTTTGGCGTTAAGAGTGAGACCATTATTACAGGCCCAGCCGCTAACCTTATTAATTACATCTTGAAGCTCTTGACAGTCGGACCAGTTTTTTATATCATTTTAGTTTTGTTTTCTAGTTCAATGTGATGTTCTGTCAGTATGCACAATAAAAGTGATCTGCACAATAAAAGTTTTTTATTTATTTGCTTTAACAACTCTACAAGAAATTAGATAAACGTCGATATCTCACACACGATCGAAACTAGATGTAATGTTTATAGGACATTTTTTGTTCCATTTGAACCATACAATGTTCCTAAACAATTATCCTGGATAAGTTGGGTCACCTTGTATACAGTTCAGTTGGTACACCCGTTTCCTCTCTTTGGGTGTTGCAAGAGGACACGAAACCTACCTAACTCTTCTAAGTATACTGCAAGGAATGAGTATGCAAAATGTCAGCTTCCCTTCTAAATGAGTGAGGAAGAAAATACGGTTGCCTTTCCCCCCTGGTGGCAACCGTATGCGCTAATAAATTTTCCGTTGGAATTCTCTTCCCCATGCTCTGCATAGCCTATACACAAAGTTTCATCACTATCCGTGCAATAACGCGGTCTGCAGCCCGCGCAGAAGTGGTGAACTTTAATTATAACCACCGGTATATAGATTAATATCAATACAAAATTTATTTAAAATTAATTTTTTTTCCATTTTCATATAGAATATTTGGAATAATCTCTAACGAAATAATATATTCATAACATAAATAAAAAGAGTTTGCTTAGAGGAAAAACCAAAATTAAGATAAACAATAAACATATTTCTTTCTTTGTACGAAACCATCTCTAGACTAAACCACATGGATAATCAGAGATAATTTTCCAATAAATGTTTTTTAGATTAATCAGCAATTTCATTTTTTGGAAATTGCGGTATTATCTCTTTTGGCTTCAACTTTATTTCTTAACTTTTCAGAACGTTGTAAATCATGTCTTATCTTAGTGCGATGTCTCTTCAATGAACGATTCTCCTTCGTCTTGTCTCTTGAGACAAATATTGTGGAGGACACAACAGCCTATTATATAATGGGGAATTAACTCCGTCTTCCACATGTCGATTTTCTTCAGTCGGCGGAACCGCCCTTTTAATAGAGCAAAAGCACGCTCAATCAAATATCTAATTTTAACATGCAGATGATTGAATTTCTGTTGTGCCGTATTTAAATGTGCGTCATCTTTGTAAGGGGTCAGTAGATGAGGCATAGGAGGGTATGAAGCATCGGCCAGAAGATGACCTCCGTGAGGAAACATCATTTCTGGCTGTTCCTGTATCTTCTGATGTAAATCTGAGAGATGGTATATTCTTGCATCGTCAACAGTTTCAACTGGGCTAGTAAAGCAATCGATGAAAAGCAACCTGAAAATGAAAAAAGAAAAAATTATAAAATCATTTCTTTGGTATATAATCATTGATTTAATGAACTGCAAGTGAGACTCTTACTGGTGATCGCACACAGCTTGCAGTGTTACTAATGAGAACCCCTTCTCCTTTTTGTATGAGGCAGCGTTCCTAGTCGCTTTGACTGCTAAGTGAGTGGCACCTAGGACTCCTAGAAGATCCGGCAATCCGCCGAATACTTTAAGAGCATTTGTGATTGTTAGCTGATTTTGTGAATCCGGCCACTGAATAAATTGGGAAGCGATCTCCATAAGGGCCATCATAACTTTGTTGGTGTATAACCATACGCTCTGTTTTGACATTCGGAAACGATCTGCTACTGATCTGTAAAATGAAATAAAAAAAAACGAGATAAAAAGAACGAGTGGATTTTCTTAGGAAATAGATTTTAAACAAACCTGTATGTTTCCTGATTGGACATGAGCCATAAAGTGACCAAAACCTGGTCGCGAAGAGGTCTGGAGGGGCGGCCAAATGTTGTATTATTTACATGGGGTGAAATCTGAATTAACAAAAACCAATAAATGATATTCACCAAAAATTAAGAGATAATGCTGATGCAACAACTTATTTTATAACAAAGTAGGCCAGAAACTATGGACAGTAAGCTATTAAGACAAGAAATAAAATAGACAAACGAACCCACTATTCCACAAGAGAAATTTTTAATGAATCGTACATACATGTATATTTCATTGGCTCTGCCCTAGAGGAAAATATTTAGGAATATTTGTTGGACAAAAGCATAAAAAATCAGAAACTATGTATGACAAATATGGATCATCCAAATTAGATGCTTTTAGCACGTAGCCTCCTTCGTCTGGCTCCTTAAGGAATCTCCAAATAGGATGATCTGAAAAAGACTACGAACCAAATTTGCTATCTTTTTGGCTATGTTAATTATTACACAGCGACTACAGTTCCTCCGTTAAAAAATAAATGGCGTTACTTCTGATATCCTCTCGCTTTTGCCAAATGTCATGGGATAACTGCAAAAGTAAGATAAGTAACGTACTAAACCATGATGGCAGGGAAATTCCCAAACTTGTCTCAATTGTGATATGACGTCTCGTGCGTCAGTTTGACCAATGGCTAGACTGCTCATAGAAAGTTTTAGAGAACTATCTGAATAGAACGGAGCATACCATGCTTAACGATATGCGAACTCCAATAATCCTCGAGCTATGGTGTCATGTCTGTAACGGGTATGAATGAGTTACGATTCCAGTAGTTTCAAGCAGATGCGGCGTTTGGCTATGGTAGAGGCCCCTTGGCCATGGACCCTAATCGTCAGCAAGGCCTGTGTATGCTAGCAGTGTTTCCAAATTGGTCTGGAGTGTGCTCACTTGATATGGGTGGGCCCGTCGGCCCGCCTAAACCTATTACTAATTTATAATTGTTTGCCAATCTTCATATACCCATCCAGGACGATAGGATATTCCAGCAGGATTATATATACCTTGCCATTGGGTCCGTATTGACTAGAGCTGGTTTGAAAATTCTAGAGAATTCCACACATGGCGAATTCTCTAGCACGCTCACCATGAACCTTTATGAAATGCTGGAGAGATCTATTCGCCTCCTGCAACTACAATTATCACGAGGCTGCAGATTATTTTAACTTATCCTGATGGCATAGATCAACATCTCTCTAGAGTAGGGATTTTTAACCTTTCTTGGTTCCACGGACCCCTTTGACAATAAAGGTCTCGAGCACCTGCTTCAAATAATCATAATCAACTATTCTCTATCAACTATCAGACGTTTGTAAGACAGTTATGATATATTATCAAAATAAAATCTGAAATCGTTCCACGGATCCTTTTGGGATCCGTTGGCCCCAGTTTAAGAACCCTTGCTCTAGAGGTCTTCTGTTCACTTCGCTACGTCGATTGCTGCATTTCGCCGGGCTGGGAAGCGGGATCTTATACAGTACTAACAAGGGGTACTCTGACTCACCGATTCAGATTAAAAAAAAATTTACAAGTAGCTTTCACCACTTTAAATAAAGTTTAGTATCGACGACTGCGCTTTATATTTGCCCGAATTGTACAATAGGATACTATCATGTTGTAATGGCAGACTTTTTGTTTTAGTTTCTGAAATCCACCACCAGAGTGCAGGACGTGTCACCGAGAGTTCTTTTTAGTTCCGGTTTCTCGCGTCGCCTGCTTTTTGAATAGGCAAAACTTGAGTAGTAACGTTGCAGCATCGATAAGTTATTAAAACAACAACAAAATGAAAAGGAAAACCTGAACTTGTCCGTGATTAAGCAAAAGTTGAAAGAAAAATGAGCTAAATTATCAGGAAACAAAAGTGAATTAAAAAACAGATTAGTAAACCAGCTAAAGAATTGGCATATGTGTACTTTAGGCTCGTGCTAATTCAGGCTTCGTTAATACTTACGGAAAAATAAAGATATAAAATTAACGAAATGTTTACGCATATAATTTCGGTATGATTTCTTATGCAAATTCCGAGTTATCCGTCACTAAAAAAATAGCGACGGTTAACTCGGATTTTCTTCGTTATGATGTATGCATACTTTAATTTTATAAAAATAGTTACATTTTAGAAGGATGAAAATTGGTTAAATTAAATAACTTTGAATTAAATTTTTAATCAAATTTTAATCAATGATATTTGAATTTATAATTTTTTTAAATTTTATAATAATAGTCTAAAATGCAATTACAGGTTTCAACTAGGAAGACCAGTTTGCGGCATCTGTATCACGTGGCCATACCAGCGCAACTGAGATCTCTCAAAGCGGAGAAGTAGCGGCTCAACACTTAAAGACTCTCTTATTGTGTTGCTGTGCACTCTGTAGTAGTTAGATATAAATGGAAAGATCTAATTCAGTTAACTACCTTATTTCACAGTTTTGCTCGAGGGAAATGAGAATTGGTCGGTCTGGCAGTCCAAAGCGGCCGGACTTAAAAATGGCAGTCCTTCAAAATCCGGAAAAATTGACTTCAATTTAATCGGAACGATCTATTTTTGGTTCATGGTTTTTAACTTACATTACTCCTCCCTAATTAAAATTTCTTCGATCTGGCATTTGAAAACGGCCGGAAAATGGCTGTTAGACCATTCCAAAGTTTGGAAAAATTTACGTCCATTTGACCGGAATGATCTAATTTTACTTTTTGAACCAAATCGTACCTAACTGCCTGCCATTCACGAATTATTCGGTCTGGCATTCCGAAGCAGCCGGATAAAGGGTGCCAGACCGTTTTAAAAAATCAAATTAGTCAATTATAGCAGTTGACATATGTAGAAGAAAAGAAGGACGAGACGCACAAACTCAAGAAAAAAAACAAAATTGGTCTTACCATTTCATGGTCTTACCACTGAGTCCAATATCAATGTTAACAACATAATCGAAAAACTATACCGACTGTATAATACAAGTTTCTTAGGTTTTATCTGAATATAAATATTTTGATCTGACATTCTGGCTTTTAAAAATCAGACTAAATTATATACCTTAAGTTAAAATTTATATAAAAATATTTGAATACCGAATGCCAAGATTTTACTAACAATAAAATCAGTAAAATATTAATATGTAACTATCACTTTATTTCACCAAAGGACAAGATCCTAAAATCCTTGGAAGGTTGAAAGATATTTTACAGAAGTACACGACGTATCGCGATGATATTCTTGGCGAACATTATGGAAAAATGCACAATTTTATTTCATTTACATTAGATTAGAGACAGAAACATAAGAGAAGGTGAGCGTGAGTTTGCAACAAACAAGTTGACCGGGATTTCGAATTTTACTAATTCTACATCAGTCAGAGAGAGGTGAACTAGAATTCATTTAATAAAGGCTGGTTTAATTTCATCTACATTAAAATTCACAGGACTTAAGAAAGGAGATGAAGTTGTACCTAAAAGGAACTCTCCCGAAGTGCCAATCTCCGATTTCCATCCAATTTGGTATACACTGCTTTGCAATGAAATTGCTCCACCCACAAGGAGTTATCCGAATGAGCCAAAAGTAGGTATACAGCAAGAGATACATCTGAACACACCTTGATTACGTTATGGGAGCCAAGACGTGACTCGTTTGTACAGGGTGTCCCAACGGAAAGCGACATCAGTAGGTTGTGGCACCACCTCTAGCGGCGATGCATTGTTCCAGCCGCAGGTATAGGTGATCATACAGGTGGCGAATGATCATCTTGGGGTACGTCTGCCTAGGCCTGATGAACCTGCTGTGTCAGGTCATGGAGATTGCGGGGTGATCGTAAACGACGTCCCACCATGCCCCACACGTGCTCAATTGGCGATAGGTCTGGGGACCTCGCGGGCCATGGCGGGCAGTTGATATCATGCAGACATGCCATGCTCATGTTTGCCATGTGCAGTCTGGCGTTATCCTGCTGAAAGACTGCGCCGGATATGGTGTGCAGAAAGGGCAGTAATACGGGCTGCAGAATCTCTGTGATATACCGTGCTGCTGTCAGGGTGCCTTGGATGGTGACTAAAGGCGTTCTGGTATCGTAGCCGATGGCACCCCAGACAATGATCCCGGGTGTTGGTCTACGATAGCGATACCGGATGCATTGTTCATTGGCACGTTCCAATAGTCCACGTCTGTCGTCGGTGTCCAAGCAAAAGCGGGATTAGTCACTGAAGACCATCGGACGCCATTCCATTAGCCAGCCCACTCGTTCACGACACCATTGCAGTCGTATCGCGCGGAGCTCAGGTGTCAAAGGAAGACACAACAATGGACGCCTGGCAGACATTGTCGCGGCGTGTAACCGGCGTGCTATGACACTGGAGCAGACCGGGAATAGTAATGTTGTCGAGTGAAGGTTCTGTCCGCTAGCGCTGTTCGCAGTATCTGCCTATTGGTACGAGCTGACGTGCTTCTCTGGGCCCCAGAGCCTGATCTTCTGGCATGTGTGCCATCCTCTCGCCATTGCTCCAAATCGCCTACCGTCCGTGGACAGCAATCCGTCTGGTTGACCATCCAGCCTCGGAGAGGCCAATAATACGACCTCGTTCAAAGTCCGTTAATTGCGTGAACGGTTGTCGCTGTCGTCGTTGCGGCATTGAGACCGTTGTGAGGATTACAGTACTGTACGTTCACGAGGCAGTTGCTTCCTCCCTACTGCATGGAACGTCTCGCACAGGTGTCAACTGATGAGCCTATACAGGCACTCGGACACCCTGTATCAACCCAAATGGTCATGTCCCGTGAGCATGCATCTAATCGTTTACTAGTCGGAGGCAGCCGAACCCACCCCCCCCTAAATATGGATAAGGTCGAATAACTCCTTGTTGGTGGGGCAATTTCAATGCAAAGCAGTGTAAGTAGTAGACAATAATTTGTACCTCCAACCAATATTTTAGCTGCAGGCATCAGCTCGGAGGGGAGTTATAGCCCCTCAGAAATTCTTAAAGCGCGCGGAATTCACATTGTTTTAAAACTGATAAGGGAGGTGTAAGCGTCCTCAGAGCAGAGATGTCGCTGCAAGTTTGTGTGGAAGTAGATGAAGGAGAGGAGACTTCGCCTGCGCAGTTTGAGCAGCAGTGAGCACAGGGTAAACACGTTGCAGACATTGTAGAGTTTAGTTAGGCAAGGGTATGACGTTCATGAGATGCACTCGTTGTTGAGCTATTTTCTGTTTTAACCACTCTGTCAAAGAAACAGATTTAATAACTGTTAAAGCAAAGTGTAGATTTCTTGATTCCCTGCAAGTCAATAAACAACATTAGAAAAACGATTTCGAACATTTTCGGATTTGCTCAATAGACTTATAATGGGAACAAAAAAGGGCTATAATTCAGAAACTCCTTGTTATCTGCCTCTGATATTTGTCACGCACTATCCTAGGACCTCATCTTCGTGTTTACCAAATGGTCGACATACGAAACTGCCTTCCTTTTTCCGCTCCCTTGTGAGATTGCTTACTATAGAATTACAAAGAAGCAGGGATGCAGTAAAGAGACTGGTATCTTTAACCAAATGACACTTAATCCATTTGATGAGACTCTAATTAAAAACATGCTGTTTAATCTCGCAACTGGGAAAGTATTATCTGATGAAACATCTAATTTTCTACTAAACGTGGAGGCCATTGGAGAGAAAGAGCAGAATGAATTCATATCAGACTGCTCTAAAGACCATGAAGGTTTTGAGAAACCAATTTTAAAAGACTCTTCGCTGAATTTGGTCTTGGCTGGTTTGCATGCCTTCACATGTTGCGATACAACATCTCGTTTTTCAAAACAGGAAAAGTTATTCCTTTCAGAATAATAAAGGAAGAGGATAATGAATTTCTTGAATATTTTAGAGTATTTTACAAGAAATATCACATAGATTTTGTTCCCATAGCTACAAGAGAAAAATTTGTTTGCTCTATGTACAATCTCGCTTAATACCAACAAGATATAAAAAACTCAAGATGGCTTATAAACAAATAAATGAGCCTCTCATTTAAGAACTTTGCCGCTTTTGAATCATTTACCAATTCCTCTTTGTCAATCATCACTTCTGCTGTACTTAAAAAGAAGTATTTTTTAAATGCATATATGGATGAAAGCTGACAAATCTGGCCCGATGCAACTCTTAAATTCGAAGACTATGGCTGGAAGGCAGGGCCTATCAGGCTCTGTGAGCCTATCTTGTTTGATGGAGAGGTTGTTTCACTTATTGTCATTGATGCAATTGCTGACAATTAATACACTTATGTTGAAAAAGTGTATTATATTTCACCTCAGAAATTTATAACAAACTAGCAAACCCGCGCCCGGCGTTGCCTGGGCTTTTTAAATCATGAAATAAAAATACACTATAGGTAAATTTTAAAAAAACCTTTATTTAATGTCAAAAAATTAATGGAAGTTTTTGGACTACACCTAAGTCTTGAGTACTTCCTTATAAACGACATTTAATGTTGTTTCATCTTTACTGCAAATGTAAAAATTTCTAGGGTCGCTAACTCTAGAACAGGCAACATACAGTTGGCCATGTGAGAAACAATCTTCTTGCAAATTTACTCCAGCTACTTTCAATGTTTGGCCTTAAGATTTGTTAATTGTTATGGCAAAGCAAAGTTTAACTGGAAATTGAATGCGTTTGAACTGAAAAGGTAAGTCTGTAGGTATTAAAGGGACTCTTGGAATTAAAACTGTTTCACCAAGACCATTTCCAGTAATAATTGAACCTTCTATCACATTATCTTTTAGAGATTTCACAATTAACTTTGTTCCATTATAAAGTGTTGGAGGATTTAAATTTCTAAGTAACATTATAGGAACACCAATTTTAAGTTGTAATAAATGAAGTGGAAAACCAGAAGGTTGTAATGAGTTTAAAAATTCCACAGGGTAATGTACTGCATTTTCAGTTTGTAAAACTGTGTTGATGGAACAATACTGTTTTACATTTCCTTCAACTTTGTTCATTATTTTTAAGTTTATTAGGTTAGCAGAATCGTTACGTGGTGTTAATATAGTCCTCTCTTGGAACCATCCTAAAGACTTGGACTGAATATTAGAAATATCAGGGTAAGTTTTTTCAATCAAAGAATCTAGTGATTCGACATAATTGCACAATGAAGAATCAAGTTTTATCCTACCATTTACTTCTGGTTCACTGCCACAACCAATTTTCAACAATTTTGTAGAAAATGCACCTGCCTGTTGATCATTATTTAAAAGGACCTTCATGTTTTTAGTGAGTGAAAGGTGAATAACATGCTCCCAAATAAAAGACTTTTTTAAGCAAGCATTTACTTCGTCAGCAACTGTACCTTTTGTTATAATTGGTAGAGTTTGACGAAAGTCACCTGTGAATAAAAATGTCAAGCCACCCATTATTTGATTGGAGTTTCTAAGATCTTTCAGAGTGCGATGCAAAGCTTCAACAACAACCTTATTTGCCATAGTAGTTTCATCCCAAACTATCAAGGAAGATTGACGAAGTAATTTTGCAGTAGCACTTTGTTTTTTTATTTGGCAGAAAGGAGTGTCCCCTGGTATAATTGTGAGGGGAAGTTTAAAAGTGGAGTGTGCAGTTCGTCCCCCCAGTAACAATGTTGCTGCTATTCCTGAAGATGCAACGGCAATAGCTATCTTATTGAAACTTCTAATTTTGCATAGTATTAAGTTTGTTAAAAAAGTTTTTCCTGTGCCTTCAGGAGTATCTAAAAAGAATAGCTTTCCTTCACCATTTTGTACACTTGTAATAACCTTATCGTATGCGAAACGTTCGGTTTCGCTTCGCATGGTTTCGGTTTACACAGCTGTTAGAGGAGAAAAAAACATGGCAGCCTATCGCAAAAATAGTACGTATTTCATTGAGTTCTTTTGAATTTTTTTGTGTTATATATTTTTTATTTTTTTATTGAATTAGTTTACTGAAATATTAAGTTATGGAGTTACAGTATAGGTTAAATTTTAAAAAACCTTTATTTAATGTCAAAAAAATTAATGGAAGTTTTTGGACTACACCTAAGTCTTGAGTACTTCCTTATAAACGACATTTAATGTTGTTGCATCTTTACTGCAAATGTATAAATTTCTAGGATCGCTAACTCTAGAACAGGCAAGATACAGTTGGCCATGTGAGAAACAATGTTCTTGCAAATTTACTCAGCTATTAAGATGAAGTAGAATTAGCTTATGTTTGTTTGTTTGCTCAAGAGATGGCGCTAAGCGTTTCGATCGCCGATCACCATATGATGAGCAGCCATGTTGACGCATTTTGAGAGCAATTAACCTAAATAATTTAATATAAAACCAATTTTTATGAATTAATACCTAGCCTACAAA
This sequence comes from Rhysida immarginata, assembly GCA_023313115.1. Taxonomy (NCBI): domain Eukaryota; kingdom Metazoa; phylum Arthropoda; class Chilopoda; order Scolopendromorpha; family Scolopendridae; genus Rhysida; species Rhysida immarginata. Next base: position 24,635 of record JAHWFO010057797.1, on the reverse strand, counting down.
GTTTCTACATAAATCCCCTAACAAACAAAACTTGTTTCATAAAAATCGATGCAGTAGTTCTTAAGGTTATCGAGCACATACACCGGGAAAGTGACTTAGATTTATACTATGTATAGATACTATGTATAGATAGATGTTCAAACTGCCCTCAGCGAGCTTCTATACACGCATGCACTCTTCGGATCATTAACTGTCGCACCCGTTCAAATACTCCTTGACGGTGCCGAGTGGTCTCGTAGGCTTCAATGACACGTTGATGAAGAGTCCCTGTAATAAGAATGTCGGAGAGATAAAAATCCGAAGGAGTGAGGTCGGGGAAATGTGCTGGCCATGGAACTGGTCCTCCCCTATCTGTCCATCTGCAATGGTAGATATCACCTCACGAAATGGACAACCTGCCATGGTTAAACAGAACACCTTTCAGTTAACTTACTACACAAGTGAAATCTCGAAGACAGAAAAACCACAAATGTACAAAAATGACAAATGTAAACAAGTCTCCATAGCAACACACAACCATCTGATTGGTTTTAAGCTTCGTTATGGATTATACCTCGTTGAATGCAAACTTTCATTAATACCGCAAATTTAAGGATTTTATGACCTATATTTATGTGGACTATGTCTATTGTTTTGGTGTGGAAAGCTCGCCTTCACAGTTTGTAAACGTATTTTTGATACACCCTGTTTATTATGTATCATGTATTATATGGAGAAAATGCTGATTCGGAATACCCATTAAAGATGTTAGTCAAATTGTCCTCATTATTCTGTTGAGCTTAAGATGACTGGTTTGTTTACAATATCATATTATCAAAAGCAAAAGAGTTGTATTTGTTGTATTATAAAGCTATTTTGTATGAAAAATCTCGTTATATAAAAGCAAAATTACAATGTTTCATTTCATTCCACTTTCATTTTCTTATACCTGACATTTCAAATATTATACAAATATCACTTTATTTATAATAGTAGCTTATCAATATTTTAATTTAGAGGATGAATATGATACACCAAGATTCCTCGACAGTTGTTGCAATCTCTCTGATCTCCCTTTTTGAAAATAGGGATCACAATTACTGTCTGCCATTGCTTAGGGACCTAGCCCGATATCCAAGCAACCTGACACACACGAGTCAGCCACAGGATACCATCCTGATTTAAGGCCTTTAACATCCCAGACCGGATTTCATCATCACCTGCAGCTTTGCCAGTCTTCAGAGACTTAATTGCCCATCTGACTTCTGCTTCGGTGATACTACCGTGACAATTCTCGCTCCAAGGTGCACCTCATGTGCCTCAGTTGTTGCTGTCACTGGGTTAAGAAGAGATGCAAAGTGTTCCTTCCAGCTATGCAATATGCTCTCCTGCGTTGTCAGAAGCCTCCCATCTGAACTCTTAATAGTTTGTGATGAAATAGACTTCCTTCCACGGAGGCGGCACGGTCTGCCAGAATACCTTGTTTGCCGAACAATAGTCTGCCTCCAATTTCTCCCCGAAATTCTCTCAGGCCTTGGCTTTAGCTGTTGATACTATCTTTGATGCTGCTTTTCGCGCCTCAGTGTACTGCACTGGACTCGAAGGTGACTTACTTGCAAGCCATAGAAAATAGGCTTCCTTCTTTGTCTTGACAGCTTCTTGGACTTCACCGTTCCACCATGCAGTCCTTTTCTCACCGCCCTGCACCATACTCAGCCGCTTACGACCACAGTACAATACAGCCGAAATAATCACAGCAGTTTTAAACAACTGCCACTCCTCTTCAACAGTGCCGCGATCACTGGGTAGTTCTTTGAAACTTGAAGATATGCTATCTGCAAAGGTCTTCCTCACAGCTTTATCCTTCAATGCTTCCCATTTGATGCGCCAAGTCTGTCTAGACTTAGTATCTCGCCTGGTTGGCATGGATTCAGAGAACCGCAAAATGCAGACAAGGTGATGATCAGTTGATAGTTCTGTCCCTCTCCTCACACGAGTATCCAACACCGAACGGAATAAGTCAGCTGACACGATTACAAAATCAATCAGTGACTACTGGCCCATTGCATCCCTGTACCAGGTATACTTATGGACATCCCTGAGCTGGAAGAAGGTGTTCGTGAAGGTGTCCATTGTTACAAAAGAAATCCAACAAGCACCTCCCATTCGCATTTAAGTCGGGATCATCTTTCCTCCCAATCACGTCTTTCCACGTTTGATCATCAGCCCCTACATGTGCATTGAAGTCGCCCACCAGGATGACAGAATCTGCACTCCCTCTCCTGCTAAGACCAGCATCAACTTCATCTAGAAAGAGTAGGTACTCTCTGACTGCTTTTGGAGCATATGCAACGAACAGAGAGAGAGACCGTCTCCCTATCTGAAGTCTCAGGAGACATTCTTCCACCTAAGGGGGTCCAATCTGCAACATAATCTGCCAGCTGGGGACTTGCGAGTATCCCCACTCCCGCCTGGGCAGTTATGCTAGGATCGGCACCTGAGTAGAAGAGCTTCTACTCTCCTTCTAAGTCCACGGTTCCAGAACCCGGACATTTCGTAGAGGTAACACCTATGATATCCAGTCGATATCTTTTGGCTTCCTTTACTAATTCTGATTCCTTCCCTGTCATGGAAAATACATTCCAAGTCCCGATTGACAGCACCTGATCCCGTTGTCGCTTTACCCGTTTCTCCTCCCGGGTACAGGCATGCGCTGCCCCCGACCGTTTTCCCAAGCGCATATCGAGTGCACTGGTCGGGCTTCTCGGAGCCATTGCTCCGAGATAACAGCCGGGAGGCTGTCGACTATTTTTCAAATGAGACCCTCTGCCTAACTCCCGAACGCAGGTGATTTTAACCTGCGCCACACCCGATGCTGTATGAATTCTCTCATTCCTCGACATCATGAGATGTATGTTTGTTTGGATGCTCTTCATCTCACTTCTCAACCATGGCCTTTCTGGTAAGGATGACCCTGAAGTAGCAGTGCTACAACCAGCATAGCTCACAAAACGGTAAGGGGGCATCCACTCAGAGGCTGGATTTTTACCAATCAAAAATATCATTAGGAATTTTTAATTAGATATAATTAATTCATGATTTGATGAAAGATTTTCACATGCAAGTTTGAAAAATGGTCGAGAATTATTTCTCAAAACTTTTTTAAAAATTTTCATACTTGCATTGAAATAAGGATGGCATCTAAATCATGGCATCTAATAGTTGTAACCTGTATTAGAGTAATTGCATTTTAGACTATTGTTATAAAATTTTAAGAAATTAAAAATTAAAATTCAAATATAATTGATTAAAATTTGATTAAATTTTAGTTGAAAGTTATTTAATTTAATCAAATTGCATCCTTCTAAAATGTAATTATTATTTTTACAAAGTATGCATACATCATACCAAAGAAATTCTTTACCTAGTTTACTAATCTTTCTTTTAATTCACTTTTGTTTCCTGATAATTTAGCTCCTTTTTCTTTCAACTTTTGCTTAATCACAGACAATTTCAGGTTTTCCTTTTCATTTTTTGAATTTATTGTTTTCATTTCGTTGTATGTTTTAATAACTAATCGATGCTGCTACGTCACTACTCAAGTTTTGCCTATTCAAAAAGCAGGCGATGCGATTAACCGAATGTAAAAACAACTCTCAATACACATCGTGCACTCTGGTGGTAGATTTCAGACACTAAAACAAAGAGTCTCCCAGCAGTAGGACGCTAGAATCCTATTTTGCAGGTACGGGTTCAAATCCTGTCTTCGATAATTTTTTCCCCTTTTTAAATTTATTTTAACATCTAAGAGGTGTGTACAAAAAGTATCGGGCCTTTATTCTTCCTGCCTAAACGAATGAACCGTGGGTTTTCTCTTCTGACGACGAGATGTAGGTGATCTTCATCAACATGCGTGCAGCTGGTCACGTACGCAGAGCTCGTGAGTTTCTCCCTGGCATCGTGAGAGTGAGTGAGTGAGCGTAGTACACGCCTGTCGGTTTTTTCATTTTCTCGAAAGGCCAACCATCAACAAAGGCTGCTATCTGACGGTCCTTCGTCGCCTTCGTACGACGGAAACGACCCGACTTTGAGGCAACAAGAACTAGTTCGCTCTATCACACCCGTCCATTCATCGCATCTGATTCAGAAGTTCCAGGCCTCCTGTCTGTCAGCCTCGTTGCTCCTCTGACATGGCTCCATGCGACTTTTGGCTGTTCCCCAAGCTCAAGACGCCGCTGAAAGGAATCCAATTTCAGTCACGAGAAGACATTATGCAGAAAACGACGACGGAACTGCCTGCCATTCCCAAATAGGCCTTCAAAATAATGCTTCCAATAATGGAGGGAGCGGCGGGAGAAGTGTGCAGTCCCAAGGAGGAGTACTTGAAGGGGATTAAATCCGACAGGTGAATAACTTAATTTTCCCGCCCAAAGGCCCGATACTTTTTATACACACTCGTATGTAACAGGTTGTTTTGTCACACTTCATTTGGTCACATTCATGTCGTCTCATTCAAATCGCCACATTCACTTTGTCCCAGAATCATTTTGTCACTTACAAGGGGACCATACAAACCAGTGACACGGAATTTATGCTTGTTGATTTATGATGTCATTACAAATAGGATGCTTAATATACAGGGTCGGAATGCATTAATATGACCACCTCTCTTCGAACATGTTGGAACGTCCCATGGTATGCAGATGAAAAATCACTGCACATCATTAAAAGCTGACAACAGCAGACGTGTAGTAGCATCCGTTAACACAGCAATTTTCGCCGTCATGGGCAGAGCAAGTGACCTGTCGGACCTCCAAAAGAGGATGGTCATTGGCTATCGGGCAAAGGAGGGCAGCATTTCAGAAACGGCCACCTTTGTGAACTGCTCTAGGGCTGCCATTGTGAAGGTGTACCGCGACTGGACGAACCAAACGAGCAACCGAAGAGGTAACTGTGGGGCCCCACGGGCCATCGTTCCTAGAGGACCAATCGGCGTGCCACTGTTGAGCAACTGACACAGCAAATCAACAGTGGGGCCATTAAGCGTGTCAGCACCAAGATAGTGCAACGATCCCTCTTGAGGTTGGAGCTCCGGAGCAGGAGTATGGTAACGCCTGTGTATCGCCGAAAACGCCTCCAATTCGCAATGGACTAATTGGACCTCGGCCGAGTGGCAAAGGGCTGCTTTCTCTGACGAGTCGCGGTTTCTGGTGAACAGAGTGGACGCACGATGGAGAATTCGCCGGGAAGCATCTGAGAACAGGCATCCCGACACCATCGTTGGCAGACGACAGGCTGGTGGGAGAGATGTGACTGTTTGGGTGATGTTTTCATAGTATGGTCTGAGTCCACTGATACCGCTGGAAGGTACACTGAATGCTGTTCGTTATCTGACGATCGTCGCAGACCAGGTACACCCCTTCATGTCGACAGTGTTTCTTTAGGGTGATGGCACCTTTCAACTGGATAATGCTCTCTGCCATACTACCAAAATTGTCCACGACTGGTTCGAGGAGCATGAGGATGAATTCAAGCTACTCCCATGGCCACCAAACTCCCCGGACCTTAATCTCATTGAACATTTGTGGGACCATCTCGATCACCATGTCCGCAAGCTGGACCCTCCACGCACGGTGATGGAATTACGGGATGCACTGTTCGCCGAATGGTCCCAGATACCTGCAACCACCTTCCGAGGACTTATTGACTCTCTGCCACATCGACTAACTGCTGTGCTTGATGCCAAAGGTGGATATTCCGGATACTAGCAGGTGGTCATACTAATGTGTCCCGACCCTGTATAAATCGTATTTAATGAAATAATTCGTTTACCTATATGAAAAAAAGTGGGTTTTTAGTGCCAATTACCGAATGAAGCGTTTTCATTTTAAACTGTCGCCTGCATTGATTGTACAAGGTGTTGCAGATAACTACAGGGCGGTATAACGGGAAGCCTACCCGCTCGATTGCAGGGGCCGGCTCGCTCGATTGGCAGATTGGAGGGAGATGAAGGTGAGGGAGTAAGAGAAGACTTTGTGAAGAGGGTAACTCTCTGTGCTGAGCAAGATGGAAGTTTCTTTGAAAATTTGTTTTAAGGAACTTCACGAAACACTCAGGTGACACTTTCTCAGCAGTAGAGCAAACTGGTCTGCTGCTTCTCGTGGCTTTTGGCCCTGTGTCCGCTACGAGACGCAACCCGGGTTAGCCCGTGACGACCAAACATCCAATATAATAAAAACGCTATTCTGTCCGTCATCATTGAGTTTCCCTCACTTCTGATCAAACCATAAGAGTTATCTTGATGAAACAAACATGCTCTATAGGTCGATGATAAACAATTAAAATGCATTTAAGTTCAAAAAAAATTGACTTCAGGTTTGGTTAAGATAATCAATTTTATGGCAAATTCTTTACATTTTTTCAATTTAAAAGGATGTTTTTTATGATATCTCGATAAAATAAATAGTGAAATGTAGCTTTTAAATAGCTCTATTCATCGAGGTATAAATGGTATCAATCAGATTTTTCATTGCAAAATTATAGCCTTTTTTGAAAATTTCAAGAATATTAATATTATTAATTTAGTAATTTTAATCCAACTGAAGAGAGCAGAGAAGCAGAATGACTCATTCCAACTTTAAATACTCAACAAAGAGCTGCTTTCGAAAGCATCATTCAATCACTTTACGATGAAAATGCTACAACTTGATTATTCTGTCTTGATGGACCTGGTGGTTCTGGAAAAACCTATCGTTGAGATGAATTTCATCCAAGGAAATGGAGATAAAATCTCCACATGTGCTACAACTGGAATTCTTTCAACACTCATGAAAGAAGGTAGAACAGTTCATAGCGGTTTCAAGTTTCAGTTCCAATGCTTGAAAACTCAACATCAAAACTTTAGCCATCGTCTCTTCAAGGTAAAGATGTTTTAGAATCAAAACTTATTATCATCGATGAAGTAACATTGTTAACAAAAACCAAAATGAGATGCATCGATAATTTCTTGAGAGATACAGTTCATAACGATCCAACTAAACGAGACAAGCCATTTGGAAAGAGATTTCTGACAATGCTTACCGGTAGTTCCAAGAGGAACAGTATAAGAAATTATTGAAGCATCCATCAAATCATCAAATTTATGGCAGTATTTTACAAAACTTTCGTAAGCAGATCAGGACGATTTTAATGAGTGGCTTCTTGAAAATGCTTCTGGAAAATTTTTTAAGAATTGAAAATTTTGATCGTGGTTTAATTGAAATTCCACATGAAATGATTGTCTCATCTGAGACTGATATAATTTCTACAATTTTTGGAGATGATGTACAACCACTCTCATCTGATTATTTATTAAATCGAGTAATGTTATGGTCAACAAATATTGCTGCTCTCACAATGAACAACGAAATTATAGAACAAATGGAAGGAAGAAAATTTACATTCAAAAGTAATGACTCAGTGGTAGAGATCCAAATGATCAAATATCTAATCAAGTTACGATAGAAATGCTGAATTCATTGACTCCATCAAGAGTTCGACCAAAGACGATAAGAAAGGAAGACTGGACAATCCTCTGTTTTAGGTGATCCGCGCAGCTTTCTTCGCGCATCACGTCACTTGATTTCTTTTCACAGCCCACTAGATAAAGGCCTGAGTGCTGTTTACAAAATGGCGGCGCTCGCAGGCGGACTGTCTGTGTGAAATAAGATGGAATAGAAGAATTATTTCACAAATTTGCTTTAGTCTTCTAACGAAATCTAAGTTTTTGAACTTGTTATTTAAATGGCTTTATGTTTCAATCAAAACAATGGCAACATACGTGCAAATAAATATAGTTTCATTTTTTTCAAAATAGAGCCATCTATGGAGGAAGAGAAAAAGCATCTTTTCTATAAAAAATTTCGAAACCATATATGATGGTTTTAGAAATCTGCAAAAATTAGTTTCTGTAATAGATTAATTATTTTGGTTGGATTTGGTAAGAAAATTAAAGCATATTCTTTTATTTCAGCTTATTTCACACACACAGTCCGCCTGCGAGCGCCGCCATTTTGAAAACAGCACTCAGGCCTTTATCTAGTGGGCTGTGGTTCTTTTGCTCCGTACCTTGGAGGGCGTAATTATCATATATTAAAATAAAGAGAAAATATACAAATAAGTTATGTATTTATTAAATAAATAAAAAGTATATGTTGCATTCCGTAAACGTTGTTCCTTTTATTAAATCGAAACTGAAAATGTTTGATTCCACTCAGCTCTTCGATTGTCTCGGTTGATAATCATTTCGAAACGCAATCTGCAGCTGATTCAAATGAAATATGTCATTGGCACGCTGGTCTGCAGCTCCAGGTTGTTACAATAGACGAGTATATATGTATAAATCATTGCTGTCATGCTAAGTTTAAGTTGTGTAATTTTAATCTTTTATATTTATTTATTTATTTATTTTTTTATTTATTTATTTAACAATCAGCATCCCTAAGGGATGAAAACACCAAAGATAAACTCAATTTTCATGTTGTATAGACATTACATACTGGGCAATCAAACGTTTAGTATGTGCAAGATGATTAACACAGTCTTTAGTTTTACATTCCATCATAGTTGTTCGCAATTGTTCAGGCAACGAATTGCAATCGTTAAGAGAATTGTAAGGAAATAATCTATCAAATTTTTTGGGAATGATTGTAGGAAGAACTAATTTATATCTCTGGGAAGTGCGAGTTGAACTGTCATTCTTCGCCCATTTAGCAATAAAGTGAAACGGGTGAATATTGTCCTTTAAGGCTATATAAATTTCTTTCAGCCTTGCGTTAAATATAATAGTGTTAAAATTTGGAAGGCCAACTCTACTGCAAGCATTTGTTATAGAAGTATATTTGTCTAAAGAAAAGGCTGTGCGAATTATCTCATTGTATTTAGTTTTAAGTCTAATTAGCAAAAATCTAGAAGCAACGGACCAAATAACGATGCCAAATTCAAGTTTGGAGATAACGATAGACTTTATGAGTATAGTAAGTTCTCTCCTCGTCAAAATTCTTTTTAGTCTTTTTATTAAATAGTTAATTTTAGACAATTGTAATATCAAGTTTTCAATATGGTTCTTAAACGACAGATTAGTATCAAAATTAATACCAAGAAATTTATGTACATTATATTTCACATTATTTGCAAAAGAAATTTTTAGAATCGATGTTTTTTCTTCATTCAGTTTCATGCCTTTACTTAAATACCATTGTTTAAGAGTATTGACATCTTTATGTATAGTTTGTTCAACTATTTCAGTTTCTTGATAATCATACATTTTGGTTAAGATGTTATCGTCAACATAGGAAGTAATCTCAAACTCTAAAGGAATCTTGTGTACAGAAGAGGTGGCAATAGCGAACAATGTGGTACTTAAGAAAGACCCTTGCATAATGCCTCTAGTTAAATTTTGAGAAAATTCTTTATTATCTACATTCATATAATTTGTTCGATCAAAGAGATAATCTTCAAGTAATTTAAACCAGGAGGAACCTATCTTAGCTGCTTGTAATTCAGTTTTTAATAAATCGTGAGGTACAGAATCAAAAGCTTTCGAAAGGTCAGTATTCACGATATAAAGTTCTTTATTGTTTTGAAGCGCTGTTACAGCTTCCCAATAGATTTTATAAAGAAGATAGGTCAAGGAGACTCTCGGTCTACCACCATATTGATTAGATGGTATAACGGTCCATAGATAAGCAACTAAATTTGAGAAAATGGCCTTTTCAGCAATTTTAGCAGAGGTTAATAAAATTGAAATGGGTCTATAATTTGTAATTTGGGAGAACTCTCCCTTTTTAAAAATAGGTTTGATTAAAGTCTTTTTAAAAACAGCAGGAAACTTCTGGAGTTTAACAATTGTCTGAAGTAAAACACTAAAATAATAAAGTCCAGTTTGTCCATAGTTTTTAAAAACAATATTAGTTAAAAAACCATCTCTTTTATTATTTTTTAATCTAGTCTTTTTAATAATTTCATAGAGATAGTTTGTGGAGATCATAGATAGGGCAATACAATTTGTACTGATAATTTCTTTTTCTTGAGTAATAATATCCATCAGTTTAAATTTTTATCTTTGCTGAAGTTTCTATTGTTTTGTACTTTGGTTTGACTCTGTTTAACATATGAATTAGATTCTATTTTTGTTTTGTATTAGTTGTGTGGTGATTATATTTATTTCTTGTAAATTTTTTTATCCATTTCTGGATGTAATAAATAATTTCTGTCTTACTTTTACTATTGTTGTGCTAGAATCTTATTAAATGTTGAAGTTATTACTCACATTAATTATTAAATATATAAATTATTACCTTCCGGTACTTCAATTTTATTGATTTATAAATATACAATTTTTGTGATATTGTATATAAATATATATTTATTCGCTTTGATTATTTTTAAATTTGTTTATTGTTAGTAAATTATTTCTTTAATTATTTAGTAATTTTTTTGTAAATTATTTAATTCTGTAGAAATTAAGATGCGTTAATTAATTTAAATTTAACTAATTGTTTTCTTAAATTTAAAATAATTTTTAATCATAATAATCGCGAGTTAATAAAGTAAGGGAATACCTTAAAACGAACAGGTTGTTTGAGGCTAATTGAAGAAATGTAAAAAGAAAGGCTGCTTGGAAGTTAGAATTGTTTTTGCTCCTTCCGCTAGCTAGTAATGGCGCTAGTTAGAGACATCATTTTCTCCTATGGGAAAACGTGAATTGTCCGGTCTTCCTTTCTTATCGTCTTTGGTTCGACCATATATCCTTCCAATGAAAATAATAATGATTGCCAGGCAATAAGAAATTTGAATGCAAAAAAAGTATTTTGCAATGTGAAACTCGCTTAATAGTCACATCATGTCATAGACATTTAATTCAAGCAAAAATTGTAAATGAGGCAAATAGAAATGGATTTTAATTTGCCTTTCTTACTTAAAAGATGTCAATTTCCAATTATTCCTTCTTTTACTGTGACTATAAATAAGAGTCAAGGGCAATCGTTTTCTCATGTAGGTTTAATTTTAAATGAACCTGTGTTTTCTCATCGTCTACTTTATGTCACTTTATCACGTTCAGAATTTAAAAGCAATATAAAAATTTGTATCCATGATATTCCTCAAGAACAAGGAAAATTGATCAAAAATAGTGATAGAACTTTTACTAAAATATGATTTATCGTGATGTTTGTAATACAGTATGCTGTTTAAAATAAATTGATTTTTTGTTTTATTTTTTCTGATTTGATTAAATAAGACAAACCGCACGGCAAGCGTATCACAGCCGAGTAAAGCGAGGCCAACAACTAGTAATAATAATAACAGTGTGAAATGCTATTTTTTGCTATTCTCCTCTGTTGAATTTTTGGTTTGTTTGTTGATCCCCTCTAGCTGCACCCCTACCCCTTACCCCTTAGTAATAGTACAGCGCGCACCCCTCCTTGACCAATTGGTCAATAATTGGTCAACAAGTTTAACAAAATAAAATTACCCAATTATCATTTGATGTCGAGCCGGCCCCTGCAATCGAGCGGGTAGGCTTCCCGTTATACTACCCTGTAGTTATCTGCAACACCCTGTACAAGGTTAAAACGAAACTTCAAATAAATAAAACTATAATAATTGATTCTTGTGACTTATTTTACTAATTTATATAATTTGTATTACAAATTCTCTTGTAGAAAAAAAAATACCCTTCAAAAGTGTGCGAGTTTATAAGCAGAAACGGGCTTGATGAAACTTGTCCATTAACAATTTTTCGTCACTTTAAATAAAGTTTTTATGTAAAGATATTTGACGTCAAATGATTTCCCTTTTCTTCCTCCCCTCAAGTGCCGCCCCCCCCCCCCACTTTATTATCTATATGCTACATTCCGTTAATAAACCGTACTCAAGATGACCTCGTTAGGATAAGATCCCCTTAACCATGTGTGTTTTATGGACTTTCGCCCTCGCGTTGGTGATCATCGCAAACGCGCTTTTATTTCAAACGTGCGTGCTGATGCATGATGACGACAATAATGATCAGGTTTAGCCAGCAAGAAATACATAAATTGGTCCACAGCGTCAGCCGAAAATTTTATTCAGGTAATTCCCGTTTCCCACTCATCATGATGTCCCGAAATTTTGACTATGGCCGCTCGACGCAGGAACGATGAAGGCATACGTGGTAGGCTGCTGCCGACCAGCAGGCATGTTTTCTCCCGATTCGGACGACTCTTTTTTGCGTGACTTTGAGAGCTTGCTCGGATACAGGAGTCATGCTACATTGGTCTATTTGAATTTTTTCGACTATATGAATATGTGAGTTACAAAACGATCCTGTCGTGCTGTTGTTCAGGCCGGCCTGCAGTTTCCTTTTGTAGTGTTTTGAACTGTGCAATAACCCTGTTGAAAGTGGAATCTGAAATGTGCGGGAGATTTTCCCTTTGGTTGACACCACCTTCATATTGTCCAACAATACGCCCTCGTTAGAAATCACTGAATTCTGTGACACCAGGCATTCGAGGCATGTTTCTTCAAGATGACAAGTCGTTCCTGCAAACACTACTATAAAACAGAAGTGCACGTTCACAGTTATTTCTATGAAAAACCATGAATAAACCTGAAAGGTGTCTATATACTTATTGGGTGTCACTGTAATTGCTGTATGTAATATGCCAAAAAATTGCTTCATTTATTTTATTCACTTAAATTTACAATTCGTAACAAAATTTGACTCCAAAGCAGAGCCGTTTTTTGTTTTCACTTAGCAAGTTGAAAATTGTTGACTGAAAGCTGATGGAAAATTGCAAGTACAGAAACATTAAAAAAAATGTGGTGCCAAATGCACAAATGCCAGTTTAGAAACCCTACCTATCATTTTTTAGATTTCTTTAAATATAAACATTTATTTGCATGGCAAATTTAATTAAAGCACAGATTATTAAACTGATACATGGCAATGTGACAACATTATTGCCTGTAGGCGCGCTTACAAGGGAATCCCTCGACATCTATGTCACAGATTTCCACCAAATTGAAATATGTTACTTGTCTGATGCCTTCAAATTAAGTAAGTGTCAAATTTTGTTTCTTTCAAAATAAACCGAGAAAAAGAAAAAATTTGAGCCCATATAGCCATACAAAAACTCCTTTGTTAGAGCAGTGTGTATGTGTATTATTTCGCTCTCAACTTATTTCTTCACTACTCAACAATACGCACGAATCCACTTCACATGAAAGCAACGCTATCGCTTCCAAGGTATCCTCAGCGCAACTTACCATTAAGCTTTTCTCGCGCTAACATCGCGAAATTCGACATATTTAGGATTTTACAACGTTAAACCTACATAGGACCGATCAGCAATAAAACAGAAAGTAACAATAAAACTCGTTTTCGTTGCGGACCAGCAATAAAACAGGATGTAACCCTAAGTTTTTTTTTATCGCTTTCCAAAGATAAACGACGCGATCCCTAAGTTGGTTTCTATTTTTTAACACTACAGCGACGCTTCTCTTAGGCGAGAGTTACGGTGGAATCCCTGAACACAGTTTCTATGTTTGACCACTATAGTGGCGCTACTTGAAGTTACGGTGTCTATACTTGCGCGAAAAAAAATGCATCAGATAACTACGTGTACCTCCCTTGTTAGTGGATGTACGATTCCTGAAAACTGTATCCAAACAAGGGACTTGAAGATATATTTTAATTATTAAATCATAGAGGAAATATTTGCAATAACCTTTAATATATATGCATAACGCCTCAACAAGAAATTAAAATAAAATAAACTGTCAATAACCAACACAGATTATTTGTACCAATTTCAATCTCTATATAAAATTACGTTTAAAATGTTTCATAATCATTTTATTAATTCGTTATTCGAAACTTAATATAATTTCAAATTTATTTAAGAACAAGGATAAAAAATTTTAATTTTGAAGCTTATCCCAGTATATAATTTAAAATTTTAACAATTTCGATAATATATTTTGATAAATTCTATTTTGATAAAATTTAAATTTTTATAATGTTTGATAAAATCTAAATTTATTAAATTACATATTGGATAAGTTTTAAAGTTTAAAATTTATATCTTTTAAAGAAAAGTTTTTTAAATGAAATTGAAATTGTTATTAACTTTTTTTTCCGATTTTTATGTCTATTTTCTTTGAAATCTGTAATTATAGTTTTGCAGAAAACGTTCGTCCAAGCGAAATTCATCGCAGGATTACTGAAGTTTATGGTACGGGAACAAGAGCTAATGTGCACGATGAACGGCTCTTTCCTCTTTGAAGTTTCGAACCCAGCGCCTTACAGATGACTCATCCATTGTCCCCGTACCGTAAACTTCGGTAATCCTGCGATGAATTTCGCTTGGACGAACGTTTTCTGCATGCAGAAAGCGGATAACGGATCGCCCTTCGCAATTGGCGGGATATCTTATTCGCCATTTTAACCGTCACAAAACTCAGACCACGCACAGGATGAACTGGCGCTATGGTTTTCAGCAATACTAAGATATTACTGTAGACACCTGCGCCGGTTTGCTTTTAATTAATATTGATAAAATTAGGCAGTTACGTTTGAACATTATTGCTCAGCGGAAGTTCCCCTTGTAATTAAAGCAATCGCGTATAATACCAATGTTTAAGTCCGGCTGCCAAGATTAAGTGGCCAATTATCGGCCGATAACGGCATTATCACCTCTAACATAGGTTGTTGAAAAATTGATATTTTCTGATCTAGTAAGGTACTTGTGGCAAAAATTCCAGCTCAACAGTACGGCAGCCAGCCCGGTCGGAGTGTTTTATGGATCCCTATTAAACTATACAGGGTGTTTTTGAATTGAGTACAGATTTTTTGGGAGATGATAGAAGAGGTCCTTAGAAGTATTTTTTGTACTTTAGAGGTCCTTTTAAAGTAATTGTTTGCAAAGAAATTTCAAGGTGCACGTGCTTGTTTGTTGAAAAGTCTTAGGACAAACTTCGTCAAGGAGATTCCATGGTATCCAGCCCCTTTGTAAAATACGATTAGTCCATATGTGAATGAACTAATCGCATTCTGGGAAAGCAGTCATTTCGAACAATTACTGTAAAAGTCATACAGTAGATTGCTTGTGTTAATTGCTAAAAATAAAATAATCTAGACCTACCAACGCACACTGCGTCCCGATGTCATTTGATTGTTCAATGCAGTATTGTAAGTAAACGGAGCTGCGGGGACCCCATGTTCATATGACAAAAAATACTTCTAAGGACCTCTTCTATCATCTACCAAAAAATCTGTACTCAATTCAAAAACACCCTGTATACACAGGCTGTTGAATCACTTGATAAAGGACAGAAATTTATAATTGCCCAGACTGACATTTCAAAGGCGTTTGACATCCTCTCCAGGGACCAATTACAGCAGGACCTGCACACCTTTGGTGTCATCGAACCTTAAAATGCTCTGATTAAGGATTATTTTACGGATCGTACAAACCAAATACAACGGCAGATACTTATTACAAAACCCTCCAGCAGGGGTATTATATAAGGTTCCACTCTGGTCCCCTTATGTATGCGGTTGCAACAGCTGCAATGTATAACCACCTGTTTAACTTTTGTATCCTTAGCTACGTCGATGATAATTTTCTGTATACGACTTTTCACCCACAGGATCTAACAAAAACTTTGTCCAATTTGGATGAGGATATAAGACACTTGCATCTTTAGTATACAAAGCGTGGGTTGTCTCTAAATAAGGACAAAACCGTTTTCTTCATAGACTCTAAGGATGATCTGAGTCGTAATACGATCAAAATCTTAGGCATCTCTTTCGATGCTAAGTTGCAATTTAATATATTAACGGATCGAATTGTCATTAATTTCCACCGAAAATTATATTTGATAAAGTGTATACGACCGTATCTATCGCATAAATACATGGCAAGGTATATTTTAACAGTAATACGTCCAATGTGATATTCTGGGGAAGTGTGAAAAAATGCCAATTACACCGCATTACTGTTGCCTACAATAACGTCATCCGTATGGTCTTTAATCTTTCCAAGTAACAAGCCATAAGCTCTACATTATAAGCTCTACATTATAAGTTGCCTAAACATGAGGCTATAAGGAAAATAGGATTGTTGTCTGAACTGTCTAATGCGGTTCGATGCGATGATCACCCGATTGCGTTTGTACGCCGTTGGTTAAGTGCAGAAGTTGGTCTCCGTTCAACTAGATATGGGAAGTTCCAAATACCTTTTTTGACAACTATTTATCGAGACCGGCATTTCCCTTATAATGCGATACGACTTTGAAATGATCTCCCGCTAGAAATAAGGCGTCTGCCACTAGAGTGCACAGCTCAAGTTTGCCGTTTATCGTGTCGTCACTTTAAAACTCAACTAAATAGTTATTTTATTGACAAGGGTACTTAGCATTCATGACGTTGACTGTTATCCTTATTCATTTACGCCTTATGGTGTGCTTAATTTAAATAATAATAATAATAATAATAATAATAATAATAATAATAATAATAATAAT
>JAHWFO010057792.1:0-15832 GCA_023313115.1 Rhysida immarginata | reverse complement strand
TAACGTTATAACATAACGTAAATCAATTCGTTCCACAGCCCTGGTTTAAACCTACACAGCTGAACTTCGCTTTCTTTGCTTTGTTGAGCGCGTATTGGACCTGGTCGTTCCAGTTTAGTTTGGAGTCGATCATGACACCAAGATATTTATAGCTTTTTACCCACTCAAGTTCTTGCCAAATAAGAAGAGGGGCTTTGGAGTGATAAACATGACCTTGCACTTTTTGACATTCAGCTTTAGTCGCCACTTAGTGAACCAGCTCTCGCACTGATGTAAAGCTTTTTGAAGTCGAGTGATGACATGTGCTGGGTTTCGTGCCCAGGTCATGATGGACCCGTCGCAGCAAACAAGTAAAGATTACACTTTGCAAACTTGGGAAAGTCATGGATAAAGAAGTTGAATAAGGCTGGCCCCAAGACAGAGCCTTGGGGTACAGCAGCATTAACATCGCAGGGTTCAGACAAGGAGTCCCCAACCTTAACACGAAAAGTCCTCTTTGACAGGAAGGAGCGATCCAGAACAATTAGATCGTCAGGGAACCCGTAGGTAATCATTTTGTAAATGAGCCCATCATGCCATACTTGGTCAAAGGCCTTTTGGACATCGAGGAAAACGAGACCACCAAACATAGAGAGGTTGAGAGGACCATTTAAATCAGCAACGAGCCTCCATAACTGAAGCTGACAAGAGTGGCCTGGACGGAAGCCAAGTTGCTCACTACGAATGAGGCTGTTTGCCTCGCAGTACTCGTTGAACCTCTTGAGTATAGTGCGCTAAAAGACCTTCGAAAGCATGGGCAACAAGCTAATGGGCCTATAACTTATGGGAAGAGCAGGATCCAGTCCAGGTTTTGGAATGGTGATGATGACTGAGTCCTTCCAGGCACTAGGGAAATGGCCGCTAATCCAGCAGTCATTCATGACCTTGGTGATGATGCAGATAACACTGGGAGGCAAATTCTTGAGAGCACTGTTGGTAATGTTGTCGATGCCGCCTGCCTTTTTGCTTTTCAGGCGCTTTATGATGTCCAATATCTCAGAAGTGCCAATGACATCAGGAGAGGCAAGAGCGCGGTGGGTGTGTCCATACCTATCACACACGTCTTTGACCTAACGAGTAATATTGATCAGATCATCCTCTTTGGGCGTAGAGAATTGGCTCTTCAGTGAATCGGCGATAATTTGCGTTTTGTCCTGGTCATTGATAACGAAATCGCCACACTCTGTAAGCAGAGGAGGGAGAACAACAGTCCTGTTTCTTTTAAGAGAGAGTTATCCTGGACGGACAGACTTTTAACTTAATCGTTTCATCTTTGATTCCTTAAAATCCTTAATCTGCTCACTTACCTTGCGGGATAGCCTGTTGTACTTCGTTTTGAAGTGGAGAATCCTGGTACGCTGCCAAAGTCTTCTGAAGGTGTTTTTTTCGTGGATGAGTTGCCTGATGGAGGGAGGAAGTTCCAGATGGTCTGGCCGCTTGCAATCCACCGGAGTAGCACTTGCATTTGTAGCCATTTTGATGGAGTGAGTGATTTTCTTGATATTTTCGTCAATGTCACTGCTGGTGACGGGATCCTGATAGGTAATGTTACTGTCGTTCATAAGTTCTCTAAAAAATTTCCAGTCCTGCTTATAACGAAGATTTATTCTCCGGTCGATATTTATCCCCTCAAAATTTAGTGCAACTGGTAGGTGATCAAATGATAAGGCATTTACTGTAAAAATATTGTAGGGTTTGAAAATATTTACAGCAATGTCGAGCACGTCACTAGCGGGTGAGTGATCACAGTAGTATGTATCTTCAAGAGGGCCAATAACGGAAGTGTGAGAACTTATCACAATCGACAATCGAACAGTGTAGTGTATCAGTATTCGTGTGAAACTTGAAGCATAGCTTCCATAATCTCACCCTTCATAATCATATTCCAAAGGAAATACACTGAACTAGAAAAGAAGCCTGATGTACCCACAAAGGGCATCCAAATTATGAAAAAGAAAATTTCCTCATTTGGTGGAGGAAACTTTGATTGACGATTGTCTAAACTAGGAGTATATTACATAGTAAGCCATAAAAAAAACGAAAAAATTATGAAACCCAGTAATCTGGGAAGATGACATTGTCAATGTCATCAAAATTGATATCAAGGATATGTCTTGGATTACGGTGCCTTTTTCTATGTAGGGAATGTTTTAGAATGCCAGAGACTAGATCATTATCATGATTTTCCATAATATGCAATACGCTTTTCATGAGCTCTTGAACATATTTCCCAACATGGGTAATATTGAAATCATTATGAATGGAGTAATTACGAGCAATTCTCCTATCTAATTATGCAATAGTCCTTAGGGTAATGTTCTGGAATGTTTGGATTTTCTTTCCATCTTGTCTTGCAAATTGTAGCCCAGACTGGCATGCCTTATAGCAAGATGACACGGACAATCTATCTATATATATAAAGAAGGATGTTTGTGGGTCTGTGCGTCTGTGGGTGGGTCTGTGGGTGGGTCTGTGGTTCTGTGTGTACGTTTTTTATACAAATCTACAGTTTTATTCCGATCTTGATGAAATTTCGCATACATGACCTTCAAAGCATGAGGAAGGTCACTGTCTACTTCAGATTTCGAAAAAATAATAATTATTGATAAAAAATCGATATTCATGGTTATGGCAGGGCATATTAATGAGAAATATCGCATGACCAACAATGCAAGACAAAGTTTTTGCAACAATGGTATCAACACGCAATTCACAAACACTCTGCACGGACCAACAATATATATCTCATGACCAACAATGCAAATAAAAGTTTGTGCAACAATAGGTATCAACAATGGTTTCAACACGCAATTCACCAATAACAATGAGCTCAAAATGATGATGCAATGATAAAGCAATCCTTTCCAAGAATTATAACAATGAACATAAAATGATGATGCAATATGGATAAGTTTCAATTTGTAACAATGCATAGAATTCCTGTTATTCAGGTTTTTCTTAGAAAAGAGAGTTCTTAGTACTTAACAATTTCTTGAAAATCTTTAAAAATGATCAGTAGCTGGAGATAATGAAGAGTTAGCAGACTATTGAGAAAGAGTGGAAAGACGACAGAGAAAGCAAACCTTTAGCTCCGTGCTGTATTGAGCAAATGGGAAGCAAGTAAATAGAAGAATTGGCGACCGCTAGACTACCCAAAGTGATGAAAGGCCAAATTTTGCTTCAACACAGCGAGAGAAGAGTGGAAATTGCAACAACATCAAGTGTAGATCTGAAGTAAGATTATCTGAGTAAGAAATTATTGGAGCAGTCCATCCATTTTGAGCCTTTAAAAAGATTTTTTTCGAATTTTCATTAAGAATTTTTACTGTATTAATTCTAAGCATTTTCATGTGTTTATTTTTAAGATATTGCAAAATTTATTTTAATTTTTGAGATTGTTCTGTTTACATCCCAAGTGTAATAATCCCGGGCAACGCCGGGTACTTCTTCTAGTCTATCTATATATATAAAGAAGGATGTTTGTGGGTCTGTGCGTCTGTGGGTCTGTGTGTATGTTTTATATACAAATTTACAGTTTTATTCCGATCTTGATAAAATTTCGCATACATGACCTTCAAAGCATGAGGAAGGTCACTGTCTACCTCAGATTTCGAAAAAATAATAATTATCGATAAAAAATCGATATTCATGGTTATGGCAAGGCATATTAATGAGAAATATCGCATGACCAACAATGCAAGACAAAGTTTTTGCAACAATGGTATCAACACGCAATTCACAAACACTCTGCACGGACCAACAATATATATCTCATGACCAACAATGCAAATAAAAGTTTGTGCAACAATAGGTATTAACAATGGTGTCAACACGAAATGTACCAACCAATGACGTATATTAAAGATAGACTCCGAATCCTATTGTTGTAACTTGAAGCAAATTGGGAAGCTCCATGCCCAGAACTGTCATGGCTGAAAATGAGTGAAGATGATGCAAAACACATAGCTAAACACGAGAGTAGCTGATTAATAATTCTTTCACACGCCGATCACGGAGTGATAAGTTTATCTTTTCGTTTATTTTGTATTTGAAGTATTTTATTATATTTTATAAACAATTTTTCGATCATGGTTTCAATTTCAATTTCGTTTCGATTGTCTTTCAGTAACGTATTTTCATTTTAGTTACGTATTTTTGATTTATTTTTGTGGAAAATGATTCCTGATCCTTTTTCTTGTCTGTTTGCACAGTTGTACGCAGAACAACTTTGAATAATGGTTTTGAATTAATTATTCCTCGGGCTCAAAATCTTCAAAAACAAAGCAGCCAGACAGCTAATTACTCCACGGCTCACTCCTGCCCAGAACTGTTATGGCTCAATTTGCTTCACTTTTTGCCGCTGTTAACAATAGGATTCGGAGTCTATCTTTAATATACGTCATTGGTACCAACACTATGCAAGGATCAACAATATATGTCTTATGACCAAGGAAAAGTTTGTGCAATATAGAATTCAATGCATGGAAAAGTTTGTGCAATATAGAATTCAATGCATGGAAAAGTTTGTGCAATATAGAATTCAATGCATAGAATTCCTGTTATTCAGGCTTTTTTTAAAATAGAGAATTCTTAGTACTTAACAATTTCTTGAAAATCTTTAAAAATGACCAGTAACTGGAAACTGGAGATAATTGAGAGTTATCATAAAATTGAGAAAGAGAGGAGAGAAGACAGCGGAAGCACTCCTTTAGCTCCGTGCTATATGAGCAAATGGTAAGCAGGTAAATAGAAGAATCGGCGACCACTAGACTGCACAAAGCGATGGATGGCCAATTTTTGCTTCAAGATATCGAAAGAAGAAAGGAGATTGCAACAACATCAAGTGTACATCTAAAGTAAGATTACGTGAGTAAAAAATTGTTTGGACTAGAAAGCATCCTTGGAGAGTTCCATCCATTGTGAGCCTTAAAAAATTTTTTTTCGGTAAATCAAGTCACGGTAAATCACCTAGAATGGATTATTTCAGTGAAGAGATAAATTCCTGTCTTTCGGATTTTTCTTAGAATGGATAATCCCTTCGCTCTATGTAGTGATTGAGTTATTATTTAACCAATTTGGAGGTTTAATTTAGCTTTTTGAGGTTGTTATGTTTACCTACAAGCACAATTATCCCGGGCAACGCCGGGTCCTCTGCTAGTGTTCTATATATATAACACTAGTTTGTGGGTTTATGCTTATTGAATACAAATCTACAGTTTTATTCTTATCTTGATGAAATTTTGCATACTTGACCTTCAAACCATTAGGAAGGTCACTGTCTAATTAGATTTCGGAAAAATATTTATTATCGATAAAAAATAGATATTCATGGTTATGGCAGGGCATATTAATTAGAAAAATCTCATGACCACCAATGCAAGGCAAAGTTTGTGCAACAATAGGTATCAACAATGGTATCAGCACGCAATTCACAAACACACTGCATGGACCGACAATATATATCTCATGACCAACAATGCAAGGCAAAGTTTGTGCAACAATAGGCCCATCGTATTTGCATCAACAATGGTATCAACGCGCAATTCACCAATAACAATGAGCACAGAATGATGTTGTAATGTTAAAGCAATATTTCCAAGAATTATAACAATGAACATAAAATGATGATGCAATATGGGTGAGTTTCAATCAGTGTTGGTAGATCAGAGGTTTTTTTAAAGCGCTTTTCCTTGTTTTCATTGTTTTGTGCATTGTTTAACAATATCCAACAAAGGACAAGCGCTTTAAAAAAACCTCTGATCTACCAACACTGGTTTCAATTTGTAACAATGCATAGAATAGTAAAAAGAGATTCCTGTTATTCCGGCTTTTCTTAGAAAAGAGAGTTCTTAGTACTTAACAATTTCTTGAAAATCTTTAAAAATGATCAGTAACTGGAGATAATGGAGAGTTAGCAGACTATTGAGAAAGAGTGGAAAGACGACAGAGGAAGCACTCCTCTAGCTCCGTGATGTATTGAGCAAATGGGAAGCAAGTTAATAGAAGAATCCGCGACCGCTAGACTGCACAAAATGATGAATGGCCAAGTTTTGCTTCAACACATCGAAAGAAGAGTGGAAATTGCAACAACTTCAAGTGTACATCTGAGGTAAGGTTACGTGAGTAAGAAATTATTTAGACTAGCCGTGGCATCCTTGGGTAGGTCCAGCCATTGTGAGCCTTTAAAAAAATTTTTTCGAATTTTCATTAAGAATTTTTACTGTATTATTTCTAAGCATTTTCATGTGTTTATTTTTAAGATATTGCAAAATATTATTGTTCTGTTTACCTCCAAGTGTAATTATCCCGGGCAACGCCGGGTACCTTTGCTAGTCTGCTATATATGTTAGTATCAGGTTTAGAATCTTGACAATCTACCGAACCCAATATATTTCAGTACATCAAGTTACGGATCTTATTCATTCTCTAAACCTGAATGTACATCATATCGTCATTGGAGACTTTAATATTAACTTCGCAAAGAATCTTTCTGAGCGCAATGACATATTAGAAGCTTGTTCCCTATTACAACTGTCTCCGACTGTATATGAACCAACACGCTTAACCAATAAAACAGCTACGATCATTGACCAAATTTTTGTTCCACTGGTTGCCTGTCAGTATAGAACTAACGACTATGTGATCATCAAACCATCATTATGAAACTAAAACCGCCCGATTTAGCAGATTACATCAACCCGTAATAAACAATCGCCCCCGTAATAAACAATCGCCTCACGAGGGATATAGATTTAATTTTAACGGGGTTGATTAGTCCATCTTTAGACAAGCAATTCTGGAGTATGACTGGACTGCATATTTACAGGCAAACAATGTAGACACAAAACTATTAATTTTACGACAAGAAATAACCTACCTACTGCAATGTTCTGGTATGAAGGTCCCATCACATAAGAATTTTGTTAAACATACTCCCTGGTGGACAACTGACATCTTGGGCATTTGGCAAAAGAGAAAATGTACCTATAAGAAATACATTGAGACGAAAGATGTAAAGGATTTAGAGCAATTGAAAAGTTTAAATAAAAAGTATAAGCACGAAATCAGATTGGCCAAGAGGCACTATCTGGCCTCCACTAATAATCACTTTAACTTGTGGAAATTTGTGCAGAGAGACAAAAAGAAGAGCAACAAAACCTTGAAACCAGAAAATGCGTCCGATCATTTAAAATGGATCGATGACCCATTCAAAATAAGTTTACCCACTATTGTCAAGGCAACCAGCCGTAGGTCTAATGTGGAGTTACGATTGCCCACCAACTTGCAACAGGAGATTTATTGGATAATAAGATCGATCAAACTTATGAAAAACCCCGGCGATGGCGTCTTAAATCATAAGGTCTTAAGGTATTGGGGATATAGCGGCAATTATTTGTTGGCCAACCTTATCCAAACTATACGGGATACAGCTGAAATTCCTCATGAACTTAAGCTAGCTACAATCTATCCGATATATAAAACGGGAAATGAACAAAATATCAAAAATTACAGGCCAATTTCGGCCCTACCATCCATCTCGAAGATTATTGAAAAAATTATCTTTACGCCTATGACGCTACACCTATGAGAACATATACGGAGGCAGGCCTGAAACGACCACTCAAGACTTACTTCTTACCATCTTACTAGAGGAGGTTGAAACGCTCGATAAAAACCATACAGTCGTCATTTTTCTCTCTAAGAATGGGATCTCAATGTTTAACATTTTGTCCCTTATCTATTATCTGTATATGAGGGAAAACCCTCTTACCACAAGAGAACATCCGAGATTTGAAACGCCGAATCTTGTTTTGTTTTTTTTTGAAATTTTTTTCATTTTTTTTTCGACTTTCCAGGACTTTCCAGGTTTTTCATTATCCGTACGAACCCTGTCTCATTTGTTCTGATGGTGTGGGCGTTTAAAATAATTTTACATACGTGATTGTTAATTTTACCACTAAAAATATTCTCTGTTGACTTGGCCAAGGCGTTTAATTTGGTTTCACGACCACAGCTTTTTGAAGATATGGAAGCATATGGTATTAAGGGCCCAGTATTGACCCTAATCCGTGACTTTTTTGTTAACCGACTTAATATCTTATCTTATAATCCGAAAAAATTTTCGCATCCGTGTAGGATTTCGAGAATGAGTATTTAGCCAGTTTTAGAATTTAGAATTTATTAACGTTAATTATGCAAATTTAATAATTTATTCATGTTAGGATTGTTTATGGAATCGTAAATTTAGCATTTTTGAAAGATTTAGAACGGATTTAGAGATTGTAAAGAATTAAATAATAAATAATATTTTAAATGTTTTTTCTCTGCTCGATGTTAAGAAGCCCTTAAACGGTGCCAGAATTGCTGTCAACAGCAAGGGGATTGTCAAGGATTCAGTTTACACCTTATAGAATAGGATTGTTTTGACTTTTGTTCAAGGACCCAAGAGTATTGGCAGAGTTGGAAAAGTTGTTAGGATCGAATTCGAGACGGGATGAAGGAGTGTAACATGTTTTTAAGAACAAACAAAGAGTGAACCTTGAACGATGAAGATGGCCAGATGTGACTAATTGTCACGTGAGTGATAAATTTCAAATAAGTTGAGAAATGTTACCAAGTTCTTGATTGGTTGAAGAATCACCTTTTGGTGATTGTCTAGCGTGTATTCGAACGTTTGATTGGTTAAGGAAACTGGATCTGTTTTGTCAGTAGTTCCAGAGAAAGAATCTTCAGTAGTAGAAGTTTGATTTTAAGAGAACCGGGCGTGCGGTTCACCTACTCGTATATTTATTATTTTCAAATTCGGCCTCTATCTGAAATTCAAATGAATTCAGATGGGAAATTTTAAATTAGTATTTTTAACTCCTGTTTAAGTTTAGTTTTCCATTACGTTTCACACCACGTAATTCTTGAGTTAGCTCGATGCCGAGGATTCTTTAAGTATATTCCACCTAGCTGCACACCAGCTCAATCAATTCAATAGTTAGAAAAGTTAATGTTAGTTTGAGAAGGAAAAGCCAGCCCAGAACGGTATAAAAGTTTCATCATGGAAGAAGGAGCCTAGCAGAGAAACCTACCAGCCATTTCTGAAGAGGAGTCCACCCCCCCCTCCAGACGTTTCGACGGAGCCAGAGAGCGAGTGCCATCCAAGAGCGGACAGATTCGAGAAAACACGGTAAAGCCCAGTTCCAATTTAATGTCTCAATGGCCATTCTATTCATATTATTCATGTCTTCTTTATTTCAATTTCTATTCACTTAAAATGGGAACGGAACATGCTTATTCATAAAATTCTAGTGGGAAAGACAATTTCATTTTAGAGTCAAGTTACAACTCAGTTTAATTCTATCACCCCTTTAAGTTTGATTGCATCAGTCCGATCATTGTGTTATCTTACATAAAGTCTTGCCATTAGTTATATTATTGCCAGAAAATTGATTATCTAAGTTAAGCTCTGTCAGAAGAACCTATTTCTTTACTGTTAAACCATTTGATACAAAATTCCACAGAACAGTGTTTCTATAGTTCTATATTTTAATTAGCATTATTAAACAGTTAAGGCTTACAAGTCGATTGAGAATATTTTTAGTCTTAGAAAATTGATTGTTAGAATTTCCAAATTCTATTCTTGTCTTAAAGAATTATAATTACATTTATCACAATTATCATAAGTTAATTCTGATACTCTATCATTTATTTCTGAAGTACCAATTATCTGTTTAATACAAATTTTCTGTTTGATACAACGAGAAAGCCTTCCTTTTTACAAATTAAATCATTCTAAGGATTTTCATTCTTTAAATTGATATACAATTGATACATTGGTTTACACATCATTGCTTAAATTTATTTCTTATACCCTCAATTTCTGTTTTATACAATTGTTGAATGTTCCTAATAAATATTCTATTTTATATGTTAAACACTGCCTCGAGTACTTTGATTTTCTCCTCACTTGGCCGGGCCTGTTTAAGCGGGAAGAAACTAGTTAGTGTGAATGGGATAAACTTTAAATTATCATAAACACTTTGTGGAAAGTATAATCCACTGGCGCAGTCCTTTATAAATAATTAATTATTCATTCGACCACTTATTTCCATATTTATCCCCAGGAACCTCACATCCGTCAACACGAGGAATACCACAAGGATCCGCAATAAGTAACATCTTTTTTGCTACCTTCCTTGCTTCGATATTTCACTTATCGTTGTCTTCTAGATTGAGAGCATATGTTGAGGACATTATCCTCACGAAAGATACGAGGACTATTCGGAATGTAAAGAAAACCAGGATATATCGAGTGATATAGATAAAATTCAAACATGGTGTCAAGCGCGAGGAATGATGATCAACCAAGAGAAAACCACCATCTTGATTATCAAGAAGAAACCCATTCAATCTAACTCGCAGAAAATTCTTGGAATAATATTTGACAGTAATATGAGTTTCATCGCCCATACGGAATGTCTGTTAGTACAACTTAACAGATTACGCTTTCTGACTCGAAAATTACAACAAACCCTCACAAAGAAAGAGATCATTATCATTATAAAATCTAAAATTATTCCCAAGATTACTTATGCTCTACCGATATGAGCGATATCAATTAAATACGCACTCGAGAAACTGAAGGTGGCATATAACATTATCCGCACGTCCTTAAATATTTATGTCCAACAATCCATAACGCAAATATGTAACGATCTAACTCTTCTCACCTTTAATACGATTGTCATCTTGGCTAAATTGGAAGAATTGGTTAAAGCCTTTTACCGTTATTCCATCCTGCCAACTTTATCATAGCTTGGATGGTTAGTAGTCCACGATGCAGACTACAAAACCAACTCTTGATTCAACCACTGTCCATCATTTCCCCCATTAAAGAAAGATATTTTCCGTTCAATTGTATAAAGGATTGGAATGCCATTCCCCTAGAATATCGTCAAAAATTTGGAAATGTGACAGAAAACCCTGTAATGATCACATATGACTTGCTCATTCTATCTTAACTAATTACTTTCTAAATCGACAAACCTCATAGTTTGGGGGGTCTAATTTTGTCCACTTGGGCGCAACATATAATAATAAAAATAATAATATATATAAAGAAGGATGTTTGTTTGTTTGTTTTTTATACAAATCCCCTACAGTTTTATCCCGTACAAAGCATGAAGAAGGTCACTGTCTACCTCAGATTTCGAAAAAATAATAATTATTGATAAAAAATCGATATTCATGGTTATGGCAGGGCATATTAATGAAAAATATCTCATGACCAACAATGCAAGACAACGTTTTTGCAACAATAAGTATCAACAATGGTATCAACACGCAATTCACAAACACTCTGCACGGACCAACAATATATATCTCATGACCAACAATGCAAGGCAAAGTTTGTGCAATATAGAATTCAATGCATATAATTCCTGTTATTCAGGTTTTTCTTAGAAAAGAGAATTCTTAGTACTTAACAATTTTTTGAAAATCTTTAAAAATGATCAGTAACTGGAGATAATGAGTTAGCAGCCTATTGAGAAAGAGTGAAAGACGATGGAGGAAGCACTCCTTTAGCTCCGTGCTGTATTGAGCAAATGGTATGCAAGTAAATAGAAGAATCGGCGACCGCTAGACTACAC
This sequence comes from Rhysida immarginata, assembly GCA_023313115.1. Taxonomy (NCBI): domain Eukaryota; kingdom Metazoa; phylum Arthropoda; class Chilopoda; order Scolopendromorpha; family Scolopendridae; genus Rhysida; species Rhysida immarginata. The sequence continues at coordinate 4,154 of JAHWFO010057792.1, read as the reverse complement.
AAAGTGATGAATGGCCAATTTTTGCTTCAAGGCATCGAAAGAAGAAGGAAATTGCTACAACATCAAGTGTACATCTAAAGTAAGATTACGTGAGTAAAAAATTATTTAGATAGAAGGCATCCATCCATTGTGAGCCTTTAAAAAATTTTTTTTCGGTAAATCAAGTCCCGGTAAATCACCTAGAATGGATTTTTTCAGTGAAGAGGTAAATTCCTGTCTTTCGAATTTTTCTTAGAATGGATAGTCCCTTCGCTCTGTATTGTAGTGATTGAGTTATTATTTAACCAATTTGGAGGTTTAATTTAGCTTTTTGAGGTTGTTCTGTTTACCTACAAGCGTAATTATCCCGGGCAACCCCGGGTCCTCTGCTAGTCTATATATATAAAACCAAAAGTCTGTAGTTTGTGTCTGTGTAGCTTCAAGCGATCTTATTGGCTAATGGAAAAGGAATTGTTTCAATTGTTACGACAGTATTATTGTTAAACTCAGGATGAGCAGAAGAATTTTAATTGTTGCAATATTTTTATTTGTATAATAAACTTTGGATAGCACAGAGATTTTTTCTTCTTTAAAACGTAATATGTTTTCATTGATAACATGGTTTCTACATTTGAAATGTAAAATCATGTGTCTGAACATAAAATTATATTATGACTTTCTGATTTTTGAAATGTCAATTTTCAAATTTTAAAAAAATATTTTCATTCAGTTATTGCAACCTAATTATCTTAAACCATTACTTAGAATTTTTATTATTCAACATAGTTTTCAACAGTGGCTTAATGAATAAAGGCAAATAGCTATTACATAAATTAGAGATAAATACCATACTGTTTACCCTTTTTTGGATAGGTTTGCCCAATATTTTGTGAAGTGACCAAACTTAATAACTTTAATGTTATCATAAAAACACTTTAGTTCTGAACTTTGTCAATAGATGGTACTCCCTTAACTTTAAAAACACAATATAAGAAATAAACTGTGTTTAAAACGCGCTTTAGCGAACATCACTTTAGCGTTATTGTTTGACGCGCCTGACACTTCTGATCTAGGCCCTAAGGGGTACCTGTCGTATATTGATGTTTATCTTCTGTGTTTTACGGATTTAGATTTGTTTAATTTGCGATGCTATTGTTGTTCGGTTTTGTATTGATATTAATACGTTTTGGCTATTCTCACAGACTTCGATTTGCTTTGCAATTCGTATTTTACTTTTTGCTTTGTGAATAGGTACTGACGTTTGGTTTTATTCAAATTTTGTAAGACTGGAGATAAATAGCATCATTAGCACACGGGGGTATTTCCTGGTTCACTTCCCATCCTTCATGCACGGGGATGATTGTGTTTGTCGTGCGCCCGAATGGCCCGTGGATCATGTTTATGACAACTATGTCGTGTAGTTTTTTGTCACTGTTGACATCAGAAATTTCTGCAGTAATTATATCGTCAATTTGGTTGGGACGCAATTTTTCTTTTAGCCACAGTAAAAGATGTACGTAAAACCCACTGAGTCTTGCCAATATTTAACATTTCGTGAGCAGATCTACCATCTTCCGAACTTTATTTTCAAAAACTCGAATATAGGATAGGATAGAATTGGCATAAAATTATGATATAATGATAAAATATTCGTTTTATGTTATTGAACATAAAATAAATATGGCAGACGATAAGGATAGGGAAGTGTCTATCGAGGAGACAAAGGAGAAACACGTGTCTCCCTTGAGCCCTCTCACAAATGTCCAGACGACTGACAAAATTTTATGTATTTGTTTGTGTGTTTGGAAAGGAAAGAGAAAGAGAAAGAACGAGTATTGGTCAGGAAACTCTGCAACTAAAAGACAAATGGGCATCGGGAACATCTAAACGGGAGCTTCGTCTAGAGCAGGAGGGTATAAGAACTTCTACGTCCGGGGCAAGGGAAACTTCGAAGGAAAGATGAGATCTAAAGTATCCAGTGATATTTCCCGATGGTGAAAATGGACATTTTAATCTGAGGCAGGTCAACCCAACAAGAGGAAAGTAAAGTCCCGGGCGACGCCGGGTTTTCAGCTAGTCATTTTGTTTAACAGTAGTTTGTTATCAACACTGAGGGCACTGTTACGACCCAACAGAGCAATTAAGCTAAACTTTGCTTTTTTGGCCTTGTTGATCGCATAAGTCACATGCATATTCCATGATAGTTTTCCATGATATTCCACGATCATCCTTTGGAGTCACAAATTGTTGTTTAAGCGAATCAGCAATAAGCTGTGCTTTGTCTTGGTCATTAGTTATAAAATGTCCATTGGTGTCTAAAAGCGGTGGTATGTTCATGGCCTTTTTGTTTTGTAAGGCTCGAATCAAGCACCAGATAGAATTGTCCTGGGTTGACAAACTCTTCACCTTCTCATTCTATCTCTCGTTACGAAGTTTATTTACTTCCTCATGTACTCTTCTCGTAAGTCGATTATATTTGGTTTTAAGCCAAGGCTCTCGTGTTCGGTGCCATTGCCTCCTTGCCCTGTTTCTTTGGTCTATTAGATACTTGACTGCTGGAGTAAGATCCAGATGATCAGGCCGTTTCACATCTACTGGCGAAGCAAAAGCATTTATGGCATCAGCAATACCTTTTCAACATTTATGTCTATGTCCTCCGCACTGTGCACGTCATTGAGTAGATTACTGTCATTTTCGAGATCTCTGAAAAGTTTCCAATCTTGTTTAAGCCCCATTTTCAAAATTCAGTGCGACTGGTTTATGATCTGAAGATAAATCATCAACTGTAAAAATATCAAATGGCTTATAAAAAGCCTTTCAGCAGCACAATGTCAAGGACATCACTTGTAGGTGATTGATCATAGTAATACGTATCGTTTACAGGACCTATCGCAATGATATCAGTTTTGCTCTGTATATACCTATATAATATGACACCGTTCTGATTATGACATTTGGAGTTCCACTGTAAGTGCTTAGCATTCAAGTCTCCCGCCATTACCACTGGGATATTTCCAGAGAATAGCTCGGTGAGCTCATCAACATCGATCTTATGCTTGGGAGAGTTGTATAGAGTCAGGAATTTTACATCACCAACAGCAGTATCTGTGATAATAACAGAAGCAAGCTCCATTCCTGTATACATCCGAATGAGGTCTTCCCGATGCCAAATACCTTTTTTAAAGATAACTGCTGCACCTCCAGATGAGACCTTCACATTGAGAGTAACAATTCTATCTTTGCGATAGACACAGTAGCCCGGGATTCTGAAGTCTTGGCCCGGCTTTAGATGTGTCTCACAAACAAATGCCACGTCTATATCCCATTTAATCAAATAGTTATAAAATTCAATACGCCTACGGGGAATTCCCCTGGCGTTCCATATGACGCAACGAAGCTTACCTCTGTTAATGATAGTATAGCGTCGATCAGCCATAATTTCAGTGTTTGCTCGTAAGAATTCCACTCATTTGTGGGTACTTTTTGCCTAATTCATTATACAAATGGCATATACTGCCTAGTTGTTTGCACATGTCTTATATGTCATTCATGTTAAAACTTTTATCCGTTTTCGAGACTATTGAGGCATAGGATGTCTCCGGAGTAACTTTGGTTTGGACTCGTTTGACTTGCGGATATTTTGGGCATTTTGTATAACTGGATGTGTGCTGCCCATCGCATCTTATACACTTTGGAGAATCTTGTTCTTTAACATTTGAGCAGTCTCGTGACGGGTGGTCTTTAGCACATTTGTTACAGCGAGGGCTTCAGTACACCTTAGAGATACAAGACCAAATCGTAGGCAGTTAAAACATTGCAATGATCTCTTATTTAACATTTCGATGGATACAGCTAAGGGACCTATGCGAGAAATTTCTTAGAGTCTTGTTGTGCTCTGTGACAATCGACAATCGAGCAGTGTAGTGAAACGTTATTCGAGTGGCACTTGAAGCTAAGCTTCCATAATCTCACCCTTCCTAAATAAATGCCAAAGGAAATACACTGAAGTAGTTAAGAAGCGTGATGAACCCATAAAGGTCATCCATAATATGAAGGAGAAAATACCCCCTCTTGGTTGGAGGTGATTTTGATTGACGACTTTCTAGACTAGAAGCAGACCACTAGTATTAGATAAAACCCGACCTATGAAGTCCAGTAATCTGGAAATAAGACAT
>JAHWFO010057791.1:0-21322 GCA_023313115.1 Rhysida immarginata | reverse complement strand
ACTGCGTCCCGGTGTCATTTGATTGTTCAATGCAGTATTGTAAGTAAACGAAGATGCGGGGACCCCTTGTTCATATGACAAAAAATATTTCTAAGGACCTCTTCTATCATCTCCCAAAAATCAAAAACACCCTGTATAATAGTAAGAGGACTTTGGGGGGAAAGAAGTGTAGACGGGAGAAAAGCCCTAAACACTGATTAGGTGTTGAAGCCAAAGAATCGATGTGGATGTCCCAGGAGAGGTTATGAGTTATGTGAATACCAAAGTATTTAAAGGATTTGGATGGGGTAACATCCTGTGAATACTGTTGTGAGTTGTAACATGGCGAAAATTCGTTCGGGTCAAATTTTTTATTGCGTTGATGGAAGATGATGTAAGTGGTTTTGCTAAGGTTGAAGGATTGATGATTGATAGTGTTCCAGAAAAGGTGTTTGTCTAGGATTGAGTTAAAGGAATCCTTCATTGTACGTAGCGAGGCATCGGCATTGGATATTGTTGCATCATCTGTATACAATATTAAAGATAGAGGAGAAAGTATGGACGAAAGATCATTTAAAAAAATATTAAATTAAAGTGGTGATAAGATGGAACCTTGAGAGACGGCCACGTATGTTGAAATGTTGGGAGAGTTTGTGTGGAAGGAGATCAGGAGGGACCGAGTCAAATTCTTTGGAATAATCAAGAAATAGACAGACAACTAATTTGTTGTTGGCCATATTAATGTATTCCATCACTTCGTGTCTGCTTCTTTTAAATGTGAATCCCTGCTGGGAAGGAGAAAGAAGATTCTTTGAAAAAATATATGAAGATAGACGTGTATAGAAAAGGCTCTCTAATACTTTGGCAAAGGAAGGAAGAATAGATATTGGGCGATAGTTAAAGAATTTAGTCGTGTCACCCTTTTTGTGAATTGGCGTAATTTTCGCAGAAGGGATACAGGAGAGAAATTTGCCATGGGCAAGGGAGATATTAAATAGTAGTGTCAAACGGTCAGCAAAACCAGATCATGAACGGATTATAATGTTAGAACCAATACCGAGAGAGTGTGGATATTTAGATGGTTTGAGCCGGGAAATAATGGACGACACTTCATCAAGGCAGGCTGGAGAAGAAAAATATGAGGACGAATATGTCGATATTGTGGTAGGGTATTCTTGCTGTGAAGAAGGTGAAGGAGTTGGCGGTGGCAGTACATTCAAAAAGTTAGTAAAAAGAGCGGGATCAAGGGTGGAATGATCAGAGAATGGCGTAATAAGACGGGAGGATCCCCGAATTAAATTTTTTATTGGTAAAATGCTGTTAGTGACATGCAATATATCAAACAACTCGTAACAACGTGTCATGAGTGACTATAACGAGTAAATAATGATAGTGGTTATGGGTTTACAAGCATGTGCCCTAATGGTGCCATATTGTTCCATATGTTAACATTGGAACTTTAAATGCTAAGATATGGCATGTGATATATCAAATAACTCATAACAACATGCCATGCATGAATATAACGAGTAAATAATGATGGCTGAAATGGGAATTAATTTAGTAGCACGTGTCCTAATTGTACCGTATGGCCAGCGTGTAATATATCAACCAACTCCTTACGAGTTGTTAGACCGACTATTATCCATAGTTAGGGTGGCCAGATGATCCTATTGAAAAAACCGGACAGATAGAGAACAAAACCAGACAGACTGAGTGTGCTTTCATAAAATGATATGATATACAGTAGATCAGCTAGCAGTCTTCCAAAGTGTTTTTATAAAAGTGTAAAACATTATCCTTCTGGAAGGGTAAAATACTGAATACCAATAACCTGTTGCTGAACGCCATCATTGAAGTTATAGCCAATACAAATTCGATCATATCAACGTGGTTCATTCAACTAAGTTTAATTAGTGACCAGACATAAAACGGGACAAGACCGAACGGGACAGACAAAACGGGAAAGGACGGAACGGGACGGTGAAAAAAAAGGGACAATGACAAAACTGGACAGTGACAAAAACAGACAATGACACAACGGGACATGGCAAAACGGGACATAGACAAAACGGGAAAGAATCATGATGTTTCAAATCATCGATTCATCGTCACACAAAATCATCGATGTTTCGTTACATCGATTGATAGCTACACAAAAACGTTTCACGAAACTTTATAAACTTTATATAAACTTAAGAAGAATAAAAATTTCCAGTACAATTTCCAGTAAAAATTTAAAACTAGAATATTAAATGCGAGCGAATACTAGATTTAAAAGTGAATATACATCAGTATTGTGGGGCAAGTGTCCACTTTTCAGTTAACACTATGGGGCAAATGACCTTGGGGCAAGTACCATTAGAAATCTTTTTAATTTATAAATAAAAAGGCAGGTTTGGAAGGGTTAAACAATCTTTATTTGTAAGAATGATTCACTGACATTTCTTGCAGTGGCCCCTACAGCTTTCATATCCTCCTTCATTTTGCTTCGGATCATATTTGCTTTGGCCTTTTGAGAACAGGAATCATGTGAATGGATTGGAAGATTACTAATGATGCTGTTATCTTTAGCCATCTTCATAAGAGCCTTGCAGTTGTTGTCATTGCTGTTATGTACTCTGCATCTCCAAGTTGTTATTCCTTTCTTGTTATGTCTGAATTTGGTGTATTCAAAGCCCTGAAAAAGCAAAACTGTTTCCCTTTTGGGTTTTGGAAAACTGCATTGTAGCTGGACTAAGTAAGAATGATCGGGAGCAGTCCTTGAAGACTGGCAGATCGAGAGAAACGGGGAAAACTCAAAGTCAGTGAGTAAATATAGGAGAAAGTGACTTTCCAGATTATTCCTAATTGGGCGTGAAAGGACCGGAAATGAGCAATCCGATTATGGACTTTTGTTTCATTTGTTCTTTTTTAATATTTGTTTGGTGACCTAAATATCTGAATATCTGAAAAAATAGTTTCAAATAATTTCTCGTATTTGGTTTGTTCCCATAGATGGCGAAAGAATAAAAAAAATTGTACGAATTCTGTTAATGTTGTATCACGACTTTTTAATTAGATTAATTAATTATCTAAACCAAAAGATATTAATTAAAACTGTCGTGGATAGAGAAATGAGGAGGGTGACGAAATTTAATATTTGAGTACGAAATTTAATCGTATCCAATTGAATAAATTACAGTTAAAGTCAATTCAATATCTGTCTATTAAATATAGAGAGAATAAATTATAAGTCTGGATTAATGTCTGAGGCGTGAACATCTGAACCAGGATCTTTGCTTCAATGTTCCATTCCTGGTAAAAGATCTGGCGATGAACTCCTGGGAGTTCGGGCACTGCTGTCACAGTTCGCGGCCACCCTTGTGGGTTTTGAGGAGTGTTGCCAGATACTAAAATGGGATATTAAATGAATCGAATATTAGCATAATAGCTAAGCAACTCCATTTGACGCATATGGAAGCAATTCATATTATAAAAAAGCACAGTTCAAAGGTTACTGAAGGGAGATTAGATAACACACTTAAGAGTCAAGTTAATCTTTAATAGTTCAAGCAAGTTATCTAAAATTAATGCTATAAAAATACCCCGTCTTGAGATGCTAAAGCCGAGTCCTGCTTGCAGCAAGAGATCTTTGCTGGGCACGTGGTCGCAAACTGCTGTCGTCCGCGGACGGGCTGGCAGGGGCACTCGGGATGATAATCGTGTCGGCCTCTGATGTTTGGCTGTCAGTAACTATTACGGCAGGTTGCGAGGTCCCTTCTTCGGCATTATCGCTTTGCCGGGCAGTAGAAGTTGCCCTCGCTTTGACGAGATCGTCGTCGTGCACATCGGCTTCGTTGGGGCTTGTTGGCGTGGCTCTATCTATTTCTCCGTTGAGCTTTCCACCGGCAGAGGGCTCCTCAGCTTCTTCCTCTGGGGTGAGTACCGTTTCCTCTTTCTGTAGGGAAACCGCTTTATCGGTTGGAGTGGCTGAAATTTCGGGCTCGACCAACATCAACAGTGAAATGCCAGTAACATGGTGGGCACTGCGTAGACGAGTCGCTTTCTCTTTGCCATGAAATTCCCATGCACTTGAATTATAAATTGTTTGTTCTTTAGAATGCGCATATAAGTTACTTGCCTGTCTACCTTGTCCAGCACGATAATTTTCTCCTTCGCGGAAAATCCTATTCCTTCGCTCTGGGATGGGAGGCCGCGGGGTCTCCATGATGATGCCGTTTAATTAACCTAAGCTTCGGTGCAAACTTCGACCACTTCGCGGTCGGCTTGTCTTGCTATCCTCCTTTGCATTAAGTCGGTAGCTAAAATCTTGCTGAACTTTCTTTCTTTCTCCCAATTGTGTACTTTTGTTTCCATTCTTCCGGAATCTATCAGAGCTAGGATTTTTCTGTCCTTTTCTCTCGAATCCAGAACCTTTCTGTCTTTTTCTACCTTCTCCCTCTTTTTTTCTAATCGCCTTCTCCCCCTTTTTTTTTTTTTATAATTTTTTTCTCGAACAAGTGCCTTAATTTCCCTTTCTTGCTCTCTACGGCTCTTCTATTCTCTTCTCTGGGTGGAGGGCAGTCAACTTTCTCTCTTTTCCTATGGCCTCTTCGTTTGCTAAATTTTCCCCCTGCCTCTTCTTCTTTTCATGTTCGATCGCTGGATTTATTTATTAATGTTTCTCTTCCAATTCGGCGGTCTGACATGTTGCTTTAAAAAACTAATTTTTTTGAAATGATAGTTTTAAATTAAATTTTACTATTATACATTTTGTTAGAGAAATATATATTTTAAAAATAAATAATTTAATGATACAGACAAAACAGCACAAAATTTAATATTTTGTCCCTTTCGTATCTATATATTGTTGTGTGGCGATGAATCGATGATTCACATCATGATTCTAACCCGTTTTACCTATGTTTAAGTAAACTGTAACTTTAGATCCTCATGTTATTTATTGTTAGAAATAAAGATTTTTTAATGCTTCCAAACCTGCCTTTTTATATATAAATAAAAAAGATTTCTAATGATACTTGTCCCAAGGTCTTTTGCCCCATAGCATTATTTTAAATTTAATATTCGCTCCCATTTAATATTCAAGTTTTAAATCTTTGCTGTAAATTGAACTGAAAATTTTTATTATTCTTAAGTTTATATAAATTTTATAAACTTTCATGGAACGTTTTTGTGTGGCGATGAATCGATGATTTGAAACATCGTGATTCTGTCTCGTTTTGTCTATGTCCCGTTTTGCCTATTTTCCGTTGTGTCATTGTCCGTTTTTGTCAATGTCCCTTTGTCATTGTCCCTTTTATTCACCATCCCATTCCGTCCTTTCCCGTTTTGTCTGTCCTGTTCTGTCTTGTCCCGTTTTGTCATCTCCCTTTGTGTCATGGAATCAGTGTATTTGTATCAAGAGAAGATTGCTGTTAGGCTTAATATTATCTAAAACTAATTACTGTGATACATATTGCTAATTAATGGTAGGTAATCGCTTGCTTCATTAGTAAATGATAATGTGGAAACAGGACATAAGGGTTCACTCACCATTAGAAACCCAACCTTACCCTGGTTATATGCACTACCTAAAATACATAAGCCTGGCAATAAAATGTGACCAATAGTATCGAATATAGATATGCCTACTTATCTTTTGTCTAAATATCTAGCCAATTTTTTAAAAGATCTAAATATTTCGTCTTTCGATAGTCCCATTAACAATAGTGTCGATTTAGTTAATAATATTAAGAATCTTGTTATAAATGAAGGTGAAATCTTAGTATCCTTCGATATTTTCTCTTTAGTTTCCCAGTATACTAATTCCTACTAGGATTAATTACTTAACCGAGGTTTTAATTAAGAACAAAGTCCCATCTAAGGTATCGGAGGATGTCCTAACCCTAACTAAATTGTGTGTCAACAACAACATTTTCAAATATAAGGACAAGGTGTATAAAATGATGGGAGGCACACCTATGGGTTCATGTCTTAGTCCCATTTTGTCAGAAATTTTCCTAAAAAACTTTGAAGACATTTTAAAAACGTCCGGGTTTTATTTCCCTAACACATGGTATCGATAAGTCAACGATATTTTTACAATTTTTGACACCAAAAAATGTAGAGTTGAGGACTTCGTCCAACACATTAATAATTTCCTTCCTACTACACAATTTACTTATGAGTTGGAAAACAGTTCTAAACTTCCTTTTCTTGACGTTATAATTTGTAGAAACCAAAACTCACTATCATTCGAAGTGTTCCGAAAGCCAACTAATAATTTGAATTATATATCAAGTGACTCCAGCCATCCGTGGAACCAAAAGCTATCAACTTTTATTTCCATGATTGACAGAGCATTACATTTGCCTTTGAAAAAGTCGTTTCTCAAAAAGGAGATTTCTTTAATAAAGGACAAAACCACCCTCTGCAAAAATAAAACCACAGGGAAAACGATTTCTATTCCATACAATAATTGTTTCATTACAGGCCTAAACTCGATCTTTAAAGCGTTTAACATTTCCGTCTCTTTCAGTAATCCGAATCAGATCAAGAACTACGTACAAAATCCCACAGGACAAAATCCCACATATGCAAAAGTCAGAGATATATGAAGCATCTTGTTCCAACTGTCCTAAGGTGTACAAAGGGCAGACGATCCGCAGTTTAGAGACCCGGTTCAAGGAACATTTAGGTCATAGAATAGACGGAAGGAGCAGTCAATCTTCAATAGCAAAACATTCATTAGAAACCGCCCATGATTTTTCCATAGAAAATGTAAAATTAATAAAATCGATAAATAAAAAGCACCTCTTAGATGCTTTTGAATGCTTACCCATTCGCAGCACAGACAGAAAATTATTATTAAACTCGGACTTGGGTCCCATTGCTGAATCATCATTGATCCGATGGGCTTCTAAGTTACCAAGTCATTTACGAGTACTGTCTTGCTTAATTTTTGATTGGTTTTCCTGTATGATATATACCCAGATTCGATCTCTCTAAGTCAGTTCTTTTCAGAACTCCTCGAGTTCGCCTTAGGTTTATTCGAGTCCAACTTAGACTGCTGAATGATGAATGCATAGCATTCGAAAAGCGTTTACAGGATTATCAGGTTGTATTATTTCAATATGTTTTTTGTTTGGATGAAAGAGTTTTTTGGTCTTAAGCTTCACACACTCGTTGTGACAAGTCAATAGATCTTGCTTCTTAGGAATCTGGGCTCGGTGATCTTTGCCGATGTTTTGTGGCTCAAATGGGAATCTTCGAATGTGATCGCGTCATTTTTGGGACAATACTAACTGAATTTTACGGGATAACTATCATTATTTAAGTTGGGTCCCAACTATATGATATCTTTCATTAAAAAGCATTGGTTGTCGAGCAGAATTAAAGTTATAACTTTTGCACCATGAAATGGAATAAAAGAAAAGTAAAATTTATATCTAAACGAATTTTGATGTTCCCTTCATGACGGACGCCCATGAGCTGGATACAGGAAGCGAAAGGGTTGCTACCAGACAGATTGCAAAGATCCAACCCCGCCACTTATGCTTCGGTACGCCCATACATGATAGGGCGAGAATTGGAGAAAGCCACTAGTGCTCTAGACGGTGCAGAGTCTACAAGAACACTCAATCTCCAGAAAGTACAAGTTCCCTCGTTCGAGAAGGGGTTTGGAAACGACCAATCAACAATTGTTTATGACATCAGAGCTCCAAAATCTGGGGGTCAGATGAAAGGTCAATATTGAAGCTAAAAGCTTGCTTCTGGACTCTTGAATTAGGTGCCAATTCGTCTCACAACCACCTGCAAAAGTTTCACATGTGCAGGTTTTGTATGGCAGAGGCCATTAGCCTGCCTTCTGCTGTTCTTAAATATCGTTGGAGGTAGCTTTTCTCCTTGGGTGTCTTTGACCTCACTCCCCGCGATTCGTTCTTCCTTTCTTAACTGAATCGTTTCCATAAACAGTCATAAATTACAAAGGCTTCTAGCTGCCTCAAATGTGGTGTTAATTCAATGGAACATTCCACCAAAGCCTATCATAGATGTTCAGAGAAAGTGGATGAATGTAAAAGCATTCCAAGCTCAAGCAATAAACAAACTTGAAAGAGAGGGAAATGTTCCTTCAGAAAAAAAGAGATTCTAAACTTTCAACAAAATTATTTATCCAGTTCTAGAAATTTAATGAAAGAGGGATAAATTCTCCTCTATAACTTGTATTTAGTTCAAAAATGTTCAAATAAACAAATTAATAGTTGCAAATAGCAGAAATAAGAGTAAATTAATATTCAGGACTGCAGACTCATTTGAATAATCATGATTATAAAATTTGGACGATATATCACCCCCTTTTCCTAGAAAATGGCTTTTTTTTGAAACCATTTTCTTTCTTCCTTGCTGTCTTCTGCTTGCTTCTACTTCAGGTTGATTGTCACAAGAGTGGTAAGATTTTCTCCGGACCATAGTACATTCTATCTACTACATATAATGATTAATACATGACTCGTAAAAATAATTATCATGCAAGAGTACATAAGCTTCCAGTATAAAATGCATAAGAATAATTATAGAGTGCTGGAAAGTAAATAATATTTTAGGAAATTTCATGATAATTATGGATAATATAATTATTGCTTGAAGGTTGAATTCATAGTAAGTATAGTAAAGGTAGAGTACAAAGTTTTAATTAAAGAGAATAGTGCAACTAACAAGACTTTTAAAAATATAAAGTAAACTTCTTAATAACATATTTCAGGTATCATTAGAAGATAGCAATTATAATAAAAAATCAATTTCTTATATCACTTTCAGTTGTAGCTGATAAATAGGGGTTTCACTGAAGGTCATTCTGTATTTAGATACAGAAGACAATGTTCAGAGTTCAAGAGTTCAGTGTTCAGAGTATCTTCCTCACACATACAGTTCTTTGTCACTTTCCGCGAAAGTTCAACAAAATAATGTCCTTAGGAATGTAATATAGAACTTTAGAACTAGCAACTTGGTCAGTAATAAAATTTGAAGCTTTTATTGATACTGACCTTTTTTTTGCCTACATTAGGACTTAGTAGATTGTTTAAAATTTATTTTAGTAATGAATACGAAAATTATTTTCAAATGCACATTTCACAAATTTATACACTGTTTTACTATCAGGTCCATCCATTTTAAACACCAAATCAGCCTGATGAATTCATTTGTCCTTAATCAGTTGCACACACTATTTAATGAACTGTCACTGGTTCAATTGAAACTTTTTCACTATTACTGGGTAGAAAATGGATCAAAAGAATAAATCTTCTCGTCTCTAAGCTGGATGCAGTTAAGCCGTGCTATTCATACGAGGTCTGTTCAAAAAATACGTAGACTGTTTGAATTGCGCGGGCCCTGTTGGTCCCAATCAAAATCGCTTGGTGTCGCCATCTTCTGACAGATCCGCTGATTACAAGGCAGTTTTTTGATTGCAAAAATATCAGTATTGGTTAATTAGCTACGCGGTTGTTTGTGAAGTGTGTTTTTTTTTCGTTTGGCGGATTTTTAGAATGAGTGACTTGAACGAGCAAAGAGTTGCTGTGAAATTTTGTGTTAAACTCGGAAAAACTGCCACTGGACGAGTGGAAAAGGCGAGAAATGTGGAAGAGAGGTGACTGGTTGTTTCATCACGACAACGCTCCAGCCCATTCAGCCCTCAGAACTCGAGAGTTTTTGGCCAAACACTCGATCACTGTTCTTCCTCACCCACCCTACTCACCTGACCTCGCTCCTTGTGACTTCTTCTTGTTTCCCAGACTCAAAAGACCTTTGAAAGGAAGGAGATTTGAGACGATTCCTGACATAAGGCAAATGCGACGAAGGCGCTGAAGGACATCACAAAAAAAGCGTTCCAGGACTGTTTCCAAAAGTGGAAACACCGTTGGGATAAGTGAGTGCGTCGGGGAGGAGAGTACTTTGAAGGGGACCCAGATGTGTAACTTCTGAATAAAGTATATTTTGTTTTATGACGTCAGTCTACGTATTTTTTGAACAGACCTCGTACAGAGAATGAGAAAGAAGGCGAGACAAAAGGTTGGTTTTTTATTAAAATTCCTCTCTGGAAAAGGGACATGTCCTAGTGTAGAGGTCGCTTTCAATGGTGATGCTGGGCACTCTGGGATGCCTCCGATGATCAAAAAAGGGTGTGGTAGCCGGCTGCATTCTATCCTGTACTCTGGTTCAGTATTGCAAGAAGTCATAAGATATCACGATAGAGGATGACGCGCAGTTCTCTTCCTTGGACGGTAGGCGATGATTTCCCACTTGTAGGAAGGAGCCTAGGCGAGGCCTAAAGGTGAGGAGTAACAGCGCAGAAATTTAGAGGACAAGAAGGTGAGGTTCGAGAGGGCAAAGCTTAACAGCCTTTTCAAGACTTTCTATCAGTGCAGGTAGTGAGATGACAAGAAAGGTGAAAGGACCTGCCACTGAAATGTCCCAAATGAGTATAGAATCCACCAGCAGGCACTCTTTACAGGAAAATATACGAACAATAGCCCTGGAGCAACAGCGATGATGGGGCGTTCCATAACTTAAATGAAAATAAAGACTCGGGTGGCAAAGGATTGGCAGATTTAGTAAAAATGTGTCTCGAAAAGCCACTAAACAAATGTGAACAATCCTCTAATTGGGAAAGCACTCCTTTACGAGATAGACAGGTAATGTATCCAGCTGTTGATGCTTATTTCTTATTAGAGATCTATGAAATATTGAATAAGAAAGCTACTGAGAATTGTATCAATTTAATTCTTTCTTTATGGGTATCTACCAATGGAAAAATATAGCCCGCTCATAAAAGCAGCAGCAAAGAAGAGCGCTTTATAAGTTAAGTGAAAACTTGAAGTTTGCTTTGAAAATGCACTGTGGATACTCTACATTTGATAGCTGGCATGCAGGTGTCTTTCCATCCACAGATGAAGACTGGGGTTCCAACCTATCCATCCGATGCCTAAGGAGCCTCCCAGGGCTCGGTGAAAAATGGTGCGGGCAATGATGGCATTAAAAAAGAGGGGGGAGGAGCCCTGAGGAATCCTGGCTGATTGCTCCTCTCCCAAACTCCCAAACAGACAATGTTGGGGTATAAAAAAAAGTGTAATTTAATTAAGTTCTGTGTGAACTTAATGATAGACCTTAAAAGGCAACTATCAGAGGAATAAAACTCAAAAGACAGACTAACAGTGATTAATTCATTTGTTTTCATTGTATTCTATATGTCTATTAGAATAAACAGCTTATTTGAACTACTCAAGAGTATTTTTATTATTTGATAATTCCTTTTAATATCATAGTTTAATTGTTTATTATAAGAAGTTGCTTGTCACCAAGCATCATAATAAAGCAAGAAAAAAATCTAAAATCAACTGAATCTTGTCAGTCCTTTAATTATTTGTGCGACCTTAATTTCGTTAATCTTATTTTTTTAATTGTCAAATTAGATTAATACTCTGCCCCTAGATGGAGCAAGAAAGTATTTATGATTAAAGCTCTAGATTAGGAAAGTACGGCAAACCTTTTCCGCGCTGCCCGCAGCTGCTGATTGGTAGAACAGGCTGTCACATGAGTTTGTCAGCCATTGTTGGCCCAAACGCAGCGATATATACCATTGAAAAGCATGTGGAAGATGCAATTTAAATTATATTTTTAATGAAATATTCGTTGATTGATCCTAAATTTTAATCCGAATAAGCAAAATTTCAGGTTCCTTCAATCTATGCTCCTTGGGGGTTAATAAATTCGTTAAAATATCCGAAGAAGTAATAAGAAGCAAGTAAGTTTATATTATAACTTTACCGAATGTTATAGAAAGGTTGAATTTTTGCAATTCTCAGACGATCAGAAAATATAATTTTTTGTTAAATACAGTTTTTTTAAGAAAATATAATTCAATATAACAAGGTTAAACTGTCTGTGAAATGTGAGGCAAAACTTGAAATAAAACGCCTATGTTATTTTCATCTTATTTTAGCGAAGTTAATTATTACTCATCATTAAACTTGAATATAACTTATGAAATTGAATAACGAAAATTTGCTATTTGGGTGAAAAAAAAAAATAGAAAATTTTTAACTATAAGTTTTTGGTAGATTTTTTTATGTCAATTTTATAAACCTCCATAAATGAATAAATTTCAATGTACATTCCATGTGTAGTTATTGTTTTGTAAATTTTTTTTGTAATCAAACGGATGGATTAGCCAAATTATAATTTTTAAAATTTTCTATCAAAATATAATTATCAAAGTAATTTTTATATTTAAATCAAAAACTTAAATTTAATAGTCCTATTTTATTAAATTATATTTGATATTTTTTATAATTATAGTTTTTTTTAATAATTTAATAATTTTTATAATTTAACAAAATTAAAATTGGTAATGTGAAATTTTTGATATAAATATAAAAGTTAATTTGATAAAAGTTTATTAAGTTATACTTTAATAAAAATTTATAAAATTATATTTTGATAAATAAAAGTACAAAAACTACACACAATGTTTTTTAAAATTTATTAATTACATGTAAATCGTTTATTAAGGATAAATAAATAAAGTGAAAAAAAACTAAAAACTTAATCTGGATATCAGTAAATCGCCTCAATGTTATCATTATTTATATGTAAAAAATTTTAATTGAAAACAAAATAACAGAATTTACTGATTGTCAGTTATATTTCCAAACGATAATAATAAGAAAATTTGCGAAAAGGATGCATTTAAGCGGAATTTTAGAGGAAGCATAACTCACTTGATAGGGCCAATTGGGCCAACAATGGCGGATTTCGTAGCAGACGACGAAGTTTGCCGTACTTTCCTAATCTAGAGCTTTATTTATGATCAAAGTAAAAGGGTAGATGATTGATAAATAAAAGTAAAAACAAAATTCTTAGTGATTATATGAAGACATAAAAAATTTATTTATTTATTTATTTATTATATTTTTTCTTTGTCAAAATTTTTAGTGACACTATCTGTTATAAGCCACTGTTTTATTTATTTTTTTTGAATTATCTAGTTTCATTCATCATTTATTTTTTTCTTCGTTTGGAAAATCATTTTAAAAAGTTTCTAGGCTGTTATCTTAATACTTTTCAAACACAATAAGAGAAGGGTATCCTTATCTTGGTTGGGCTGGCCCACTTTGATTTTCAAAGGGGGGGGGGGGAAGGTGGATGAGTCACGTGACCTTTTCATAACAAAATTCCTAAATTAATACCAGAAAGGAAAAAAAATATATTGCAATAGTATAAAATTCGTTGTGCACATCTTTATAAATAATTTTAAGTGTTCTGCATAATAATTACTTGCATCTGAATTTATTTAAATGAAATAGATTATCTGAAATTTTCATGGCATAATATTTCAACTGGTAACTTGTGTTCTATGTTATTCACTTATCATTGGTGGAAAATAAGTGTTTCAGGGAAAAAATTATTTCTGAAAAATTCAGAAATTTTTTTTAAAATTCTAAACAGAATTTAATATATGTAATACTAAAATTTCAGAGAAGAAAAAAAGAAGAAACATAGACGATAAAAAAAGCAAGCCCAACAAAAAGAACAATAATTGAAACGCCAATGTCAATGGACGGAGGAAGAATGAAAGACCTCCTCTCCAAAATGGCTAACAAATGTAGAAATTATTTCCACTTCAGCAGTGTAGCATTAAAATTGTATTTTTTCTAATGCGTCATTAATATTCACTGTATAATCACTCTCCTAGAGGTGAGCAATTGTTGTAAAACCATCATCAATGGTACCATCGATGGTTCTAACCATCATCATATGGTTTTTGAAAACAATCGAGTGTTCTGTATTGATTTTTATACAAAATAAGTACTTTTCTTTAATTTTTTGTCTTATCCTTTCTCAAATATTAATTATGGTAAAAATAAAAAAAGGTATCCAAAGTAATGCGATAAATGATTTCTGTTTTTATTTTCATTAAATTAAAATTAAAAAAAATAAAAATGCCAATTAACAATTACTCATATTAAATTGATGCAAAAAATCAATAGGTAGAGAATTTAAAATTAATAACTTTTCAAGATGCTTTGGATTGATTACAGCTCTCTTCTTATTAAGACTGTTTCCACCCTTTGAGAATAAGCATTCAGCTGGTACTGAATTTGCAGGTGATGTAAGATATTTAAAGGCTAGCGAACATAATATTGGGAGTAAGGTTTCTCCCGCACATTTCCAAAATCCTAAGAGTTCCTGATCATGGGAGGAAAAAAAAATGATATAACGTTCTCTTTTAGAAAAATTTACTAATACTTAGTTGGACAATGGACCAATAGTAATAGTGGTTTACCCATGGATTGATCGATTGTTCAAAACTATCGGCAGTTCCCTATCGATTAGTCAAAATTATCAATTGTTGCTGTAAGGATTGTTAAAACCATCGGTCTTCAATGGTTACATCGATGCATCGCTCACCTCTACATTCTACTGGTCAGACTCATTTCAGCTTCAGTGATAACAGGCGGTAGTAGTTAGTCCAGACAGTTGAGGTTCCATTCTTCTATTCAATGGTAATTAATGAAATTTTCTTTTCTTTTCGCGATTAAATAGCAGTAATGTTTATAATTATCCTGATAGTTTTTTAAAGTAAATTTCATATAGAATAGTACAGTTTAGGTCAGGGTAAATTCAACAGTTACATCGATTACGGAGCCGACAGATGGCTGAAGATAGCATTGCTTTTTCTTTGTGTAAATAAAATACTTCCTAATGTATAATTCTGTTAATATCAGGTTTGAATAATGGATAATGTGATTTATAGTTAAAATATCTTTCAACAGTATCGATTTTAAGGCTATTTCTTGCTAATTTCTTTGTTCAAAATGTGCGGAAAATAAAACTTAGATTTAATACTGAAATTTCAATATTTAAATTAAATAAATGACTTTTAAACATTGAATATCAATTTAAGAAGGTACATTCGCATGAAAATATGAATTATATTGTAAAAATATCGATAAAATAGGCTAATTTTTGTAACCCACGTGCAGGCTAACAATATTAGTAATCTTTATTTAATTTATGCCATCTGCTGCCTAAAACTGCTTAATCTGTAGCAATAATGCCTAAGCATAATGTTTTCATAGTATTTTCAGGTTCAAAAGCAGATTTTTCATCATAAATAGAAGCTTTGTCTAACTTTAGCTTGTTAGAAAAAAAATTTTTCTCGGTAACCATATGATTCATGCTAGCGTGCCTTTTTGTCCTCATAAACGATTTTAATGCTTAGATATGTATATAATATTATAAATATAGTTAAATAATTCCAATATGTGTAGATTAAATTTTCATAAAGGATTAATATTCAACAGATAGCTAAAATCAAGATGGAATCGATAATGTTCGATGGTCTTGGGGCTTTAGCCCTAGCATACAGTATATAATAAGAAAAAATGCCATTTAATATTCTAGTAAATGTGTAGTATCATGATTATATCATCTTATTATAGTAATTAAAATAATGCTAAGTAGTAAGATTATTTTAAATCTTAACAGAACGTTTTTTCCAATTCGATTCCTATCAGAGCTTAAAGGATGGAAGTAGGGGGGGGGTCTAGCCCTCTGGCTATAACGATCTTTTTTATGTGTACTTTAGCTTAATATAATAAAATATGTTGCATTTATTGAATAAAATAACCACTGCCAAAATCACCCTGTATATAAAACAAATCGTAATGACGATACAGAAGCGGATATAAATTACTATTTTCGCCAATTGATAAATATGGTTCACGAAATGAACCATTTTGAAAATGGTTGTAATCAAAACAATTGCCCCATGCTCAGACATCCAATTTATATTAAGTATTGGAAAGACATATCTTTTACGTTAAGAAAAAAATATCTTTACATTAAGACAGACATTATCAAAGACATCCAATTTACATTAAGAAAGAAATATCTTTTTTTGGTTTCTTGGACAAAGTCTAGCTTTGTATCTTTAAACAGTGCTGGTAATAGAAATGGAATTCTATTTTATCAGCTTAAACAACGCACTAGAATTTCTTTTAACCATTAAATAAATGCAAGCTAAGTTGTTTTATAGTTCTAGTGATACTTTTGAATGAAAAATCTTTATAATCTTCCTATTTTAAGGTAAATTTTCTTCTGCTAATGATTAAACACAAAGGAATCGAAATGTTATCAGTAGCATGATTAAATCTGAATCCAGTTTTAATAAATCTGATACCATGTTGAATAAATGTTCCCAAATCTTAACTGGTTGTTCAAAAGTAACTTACTAAGGCTATGAACTGCTTATACTTTATACCATTTTGGGCTTAGAGTTTTAAACAATGCAATTGGATAATTTAATCAAAGGTTATTAGTTCAATAAGTTTATTGTATAACATGAATGTGAATGTTGTTCAGTTAGATCTTAAGTAATCAACTTAGGAAAAATTTGAGGCTCCCTTTCAATGTTGCATGAAAATAAATCTCTGCATTTTATAAAAATGGATAGAGTTGTCTGTTTTGACTCTACTCTATTATACTTAAATAGCCTTTAATTAATTAATCATAAAACTGAACACCATTCATGTTTAGAATGTATATTTGTTTTTCCATCCAAATAGTCTAATAAAACAAGTTCAGAAAAAAATCTTAACCAGATATCAGCATAACTAGAAAGATGTAAGATTATAACAAATTATTATGCTTCAAACAAGGTGTCTATAGAATAAAAAAATTCCTACAAATTTTATAGCTACTATGAATATTCCAGATCATATTTAAATATAAATTATTTGCCAACTTAAATGTTAGAATAGAATATCATAAATCGATTTTTGCATCGTTTTAAACATTTCCTCATGTTAATTTTTCTTAGTATAACACATGTAAGGAATGCTTTTTCATTTATGCTTTTTTCAATGCTTTGCTGTCCCTCTATGGGTTTATTTAGCAGCTTTAATACTAGCTAATACAGACAAATTTGATCTATTAGTTTTTTATCATTTAGAATACAGTGAAACCTCTCAATAGTGGACACCTCTGGGGAAAAAAATCTGTCCGTTATTAAGAGGTGTCTGCATTTTAGGGGGAGATATAATGAAACCTCTCAATAGTGGACACCTCTGCTGGGGAATTAAAAAGTGTCTGTAATTAAGGAGCGTCTGCTTTTTAGGGGTGTCCGTTAGGTGAGGTTTCACTGTAATATGAAATCAGGTTAATTTAAAATTTGTAATCTTTAGGTTTCAAATGGAAGATAGGATTATTTCAGGACTTAGAATGAATAAATTATCAGAAAAAAAGGTGTAGAGGTCCCTTAAATCAATAACTTTAATTCCTAACTTGTTAGTGATATTTAACTAACGAACATATGAGCTAGTCTACCCACAAGCTGATGCTTTAAAGCTGGTTTGACATTAAATATTTTGTTATCCCTATGAGATCGGTCAGTGCCTTATCATTTGAGGAGGTTGCCTGTGGTGTCTGCTCTTTAAGTGGCATTTTCACTGTTTCTTTATGATTAGAATAGTTCATCGCAGTTCTAGTACCATGGATAGCATCCACTGCCTATTTCTGAGGTTCTATAACTGGCATTTCAGGTTCATTGTCGTCTTCGGGCATTATTTCTCTCATTGACCTTTGATCACGGGTGATGCTAACAACCAAGGTAGGGGAGGTGCCGGGCCTAAGCTAAGCAGTAAGTACGGTCAGTTTTCTGGCTGAACTGCCTCTCTTCTCTCCGCACGAACGGGTGGCTGTACTGGGCATGCATTATTACAGGGCATGCTGGTTGCTCAATTGGCTGTCTTGGCTCTTGTCTTTCACGCACAATTTCTTGGTCTGCCGGCTGTAAAGCTGGCAGATTAATTTCACATCTCTCCTGTGCATTTTCAGGTAGTTGAAATACGAAATCTTCCACTGAATAAATCGTTTAAGAGGAGGGGGGAGCTTCTTGCTCAGGTTCCCTAACAGAGTGGGGTTCAGTTAGATTCCTCTGCTCTGGTTCCCCCGTATGATTGCCTATTTTCGGACGGAGCCTATTTGCAGGCACCAGTTCCTTCTTGCCATTTTCTAAAGTTGACAGGGTTCATTTGCCCGATTATTCTATTTGGCCCGTCGAAAATTGCATGTAGTTTCTTGGTCAAACCTTTCTTGATTTGAGGAATGGCTAGATAAACTAAATCATTTACTTTAAATGAGTATGGCTTATGCCTCTTGTCATGGGACACTTTTCGCTTAGCAGCTTGTTCAGCACAGTATTTGATGGCAACCTCATTTGCATGTTCAAGTTTTACTTCCATTTTGCTGCTATAGTTGTTTTCAATGTCATATGTTTTTCTTGGTGTCATTAAAACATCGAAGGGTAAGATGGGGTCTCTACCAAAGAATAGCACGAAAGAACTCTCTCCTACGGAAGAATGAGGTGTTGTATTGTAGCTGAATACTATGTATGGAAGCCAAGAATACCAATTCAGCTGGCTTTCATCAACATAATGTTTCAGAACTCCTATAAGCGGCCTATTCGTCCATTCAATCATTCCATTCCTTGATGGATGATATGCTGTCGTGAGTAATTTTTTAATGCCTAATCGTGAACAGATTTCTTTTCTCAGAGGTGAAATTTGTTCCCCTGTTACTCAGAATCTGAATCGGGATGGAATAGCGTGTAAATATGCTTTTCACGAGCATCTCAGCAACTGTTTCTGCTTTCTGGTCACGCATTGGAAGAGCTTCCATAAAGCAACTAAAAGTATCTATTACCATTAAAATGTATTTATTTCCTGAATTAGAAAGAGGTAGGGGTCCCAGGATATTGATACTTTTGCGATAAAATGGGTGTTGTGCAACTGGAAAATTCATTAAAAGTTGCTCTCTCTGTTTCTCTTGAGGTGACCTATGCTGGCAGCTATTGCACTCCGCACAATATTTCTCGAATATCTTGCCTCATGCTAGGTCAATAGAACAATTTGATTAATTTTTTACGCATTCTTTTTGCTCTTAAATGGCCAGATGTGGGAGGATGATGAAAACATGTATAGGATATTTAATTAAACTATTAGGCACTACTAATTGCTTCCAAGTTTCTTTATTATCCTGAGATTTTCTACGTGATGTAAAGATTATTTTTGTCTAAGAAGAACTTTTTTATTTTGTCTGGCCAATGTTTA
Source organism: Rhysida immarginata (assembly GCA_023313115.1). Lineage (NCBI taxonomy): Eukaryota > Metazoa > Arthropoda > Chilopoda > Scolopendromorpha > Scolopendridae > Rhysida > Rhysida immarginata. The sequence continues at coordinate 2,192 of JAHWFO010057791.1, read as the reverse complement.
GAGGGGGGGGTGTTCTGATTTGTTCTGTAAGTGCTCAATAATTTCCTTCCAATTTAAATCTTTCTGCTGTTCAGAAGCAATTTCGTCACCAGAAACTATAGGTTCATACTCGGCCACTGTGGAAATGGGGACTCTAGATAGTCCATCAGCATTCTTATGTTTAATACTGGTTTATGGATTACCTCAAACTGATAAGATTGTAGACTTCAACTCCACCTGGCGAGTCAACTAGTCGGATTCTTTAAGGAAAAACAACCACCGATTAAGCTCATGATCTGTAATAAAGTTGAAGGGCAGTGCATAAAAATAAACTCTAAACTGTTTAACAGCATAAACAACAGCTAGACATTCGTGCTCAGTAACGCATTATATAATTTCATTCTTTTTGACTAATCTACTACTGTATGCAATTGGATGTTCTTTACCATTAAATTTTTGTGAAAGTACAGCTCCCAAAGCAAAAGAGCTAGCATCTGTAGAAACTAAAAATTCTTTCTCAAAATCTGGGTGTTGACAACAGTCTAAATCTTATTTAGTCAGTAGATATTTAATATAATCAATAGTACTTATTCAGTCTTTAGATATATCAATTTAATATAAGATGTTTCGTTTTCCTTGGGCATTCATGCTGTCATTAGAATCCGTTCTACGTTTCGAGTTACCGAGGAATGCAGAGGTGCGTGGGAGGAGCAAGGAATGAAGGTAAGAGAGAACAGACACGACAAAGAAAGTGGAATGAATAATTTTTGTTAGATCTTAGTAGTTCGAATTAAGTTTTTTTATTATTAGACATTCGCCTCGTATTAGCATAATTAATCAGTTAGCCTCAACAGTTGTTGATTGTTTTTAAAATTTTTGCGAGTGGATTCAATGAATTGTCATGCAGAGGGACATGCCCTGGTTTGTTTACTTCAGAATTTTATGCACCTGGTTAGCTATGAATACTTTTAAAGTGTTCAGATCTGTATGGTTCCACTGTAACGGTCAGTTTTGACGTTACAATTTTGTCTTTCTCCTCGCTCTTTCTTCCTCTCCCCCCCCCCTTCTCTTTTGTCTCGCAACGGTTTCCTGAAAGTAGATCCCGACTAAGTCATTGAGAAATTGTTGGCTATAAGTTTGATTGTTGACGTAGATTGTGGATGGTCTTTATGACGAGTCGAGACAAACAATGGTTGAAATCCACGTTTACGCCAACAATGAATATTTAGATACGAGCTACGAGTCGTTAAAGAAAGAGATGGAATTTTTATAAGAAAATAAGTAGTAGAACGACGGCAGCCATCGCAGAAACATGATGATGAGGAAAGGCTTGGCTAGAAAAGAATCCTTTCCCAGATGATGATTTGGCATGATAAGTTACTCGAGTTTCTACCGATGAGACGAAAGATGTCACGATAGAAAGCGAAGATGAATTATCTCGGCCAGAATTCGACGTCGTTATAAATGACGATCAATAATTGAAGTTTTTATAGATGGGACAATTGGATGATCAAACATCGAATACACGGAAAATGAGATTGAGACAAGAAATGTTTTCGGTATTGAACGTAGTATTGGGCCATGATATCATCAAGTAACCTTTATCGATTATGTCGTTTTTGCGTATTTTCTTTTCTTAGGTCATTCGATTTCTCTCTGAGGAGAAATGGGTCTGCGACGAGATACCTCACGGGTTCTATTCAACGAAGTCATTTGCGACGATGAAACCGGCGTAATCGAGCATGGAAAAACAGTTGGTGTCGTAAGAGTATATTTTTAGTTTAGTACAGTAAGCTCCCTACTAACATCCTCAAAGTCGTGTGTTTTGCGACTTTGAGTTTCCCACCCTCTTCTCCGTTATTGTTATTATAAAACTTAGTTTTCCCTTCCCTCTTGCTGTTACTCAAACTCATACCTCTTAGTTTTTGAAAGAACGAAAGCCATAAACAAGATTTGAGACTACCGTTCAGACTTTCCTGAGATGTTAGTGATTTTCAGAAATTGTGAAATATGGAAGAAATCTACGTAATAGACGTTGAGTTAAACGAAAGAAGAGAAAATAAGATATACCTTTGACTATGCTTGAAAGAGATAATTTAGAAATCAGCAGAACTAGAATACTTACCTTGGAACTGTAAGAGATGTTAATGAAAAGACCTAAGGTATAAGAAAAGAGTCGTGTTCATGATGAATGACTTTGAAGATTTCTAATA
>JAHWFO010057790.1:109073-119913 GCA_023313115.1 Rhysida immarginata | reverse complement strand
TTTGGATTTCTACCAGGTGTTTCAGTTTCAATGTCCAATACCTGTAGATCTAAACATTGTTCTAATTAACATAAACAGGGTTCGTACACTTGATAAAAGATAAAATTCCATTTCCAAAACATTTAAAGGCAATTCAATACATTTTCCAAGACCATAATCTTTGATATTTTTAAGAATAATCTGTTCATATCTTTTATAAATTATTATTAAGAAAACATATTTCCAAAACCTAAGTCAGAAATCATTGATTTTACAAAACTTTCCAGGCCTGGAATTTGTTTTTCGATTTTCCAGGACTTTCCAGGTTTTCATGACCCGTACGAACCCTGATAATGAATGAGCAATGAAAAACAATTTACCTTCACGATTGGAACATGATGCTTGCACGCTGCTAAGCAACGAAGAAGTTAAAGCGTGACTTCTGCCTTCCTCCTGTACTTCGGAAATCTTCCTTTTCCTCGTCGAATTTACTTCGATTCCGTGCACACTGCTTAGATGTCTGGCGAAATTTGTGGTGTTTCCGGAAAACTTCAAACTTTTGAAACAACGCGAGCACTTGGCAAACCCTCCATTTAGTTTGAAGTAAATCCAAACTTCAGATCGGTGTCTTCGAAAGCTGCTGTTTTCCACATTGATCACGGAAACGGAGCTTTCAACAGGCGTTTCCAGAGCCAGAGTATCGTTTTCCATCGAATCGAATGACTGACAATGTTTATATAACATTTAAAATCAAAAATTCATGACAAATTTTATATATCTATTCGATAAATTAATGATCTCTTCCAAGCGCAATACGTTATTGACTTGTAAAATACCATATATTAATTTAAATTTAACTTAAAATTTTAAACCAAGTTAATTCATGAGAGTGTTTTCCCTAGGTACTCGATATATCGATAAGAATTGGTATCGTATATCTACCGATACATGTTTGTATCGATACCAAATGGGCAAATAGCTTGGGGTTCCGTATGCTAAAATATAAGATAATGGATATATCGATACTTTGAGACTATCGAGTATTTGATGCTTAGTACTAAAAAGGTATCGAGTACTTCATATCAGTTAGGAAAAACACTAATTCATGATGACAGAAAAACCATTACCTTTTTCTTAACGATGCTGGGCTATTGATGAATATCGTCTAGACTGATCTAGTTGAATGTTCCTAGTCTAACTTCACTAGTAAATGCAGCTCACGCTTTTATAACCAACTTGTGGATTGCGCCAATCACCGAACAGAGCGAGTTTGCGAAGAGAGTTTCCAAGCCAATCACCAAATCGATTCTCTAACTAGGGCCCTGCGATGGTCAAAATTTTGCAATCGATGTCTACCAATCGATTTTTTAAAGCCATCGACCAATACGTCGATGTTTACCAACAGAAAAGAAGCGAACTTACACCTATAAACAAAACTTATTTAAAGTGAGTCTAGCTTTTGAAAATAATCGTTCATCTGGAACTGAAGTAGCTGGCACAGATAAATATTTGACAGCTAAGCAACACAAATTGTAATTAAAATTCTGCATTGCAATCCATAAAAGCAGAGGATTCAGATGATGTGATTCAACGGGGGATGATAAATACCATTTCAAGTTTGGATGAGGACCTGCTTGAGTCCCTTGGTTGAAATGCTTTACTGTGTTGTGAAATAGTAACATTTCTTGCAGACCATAAACTATCATCATACTCGGCACGAAGTACGCAATTAACATGATTGGGTAATTTCGTACATGTAATCTGTGAATATCAGATACTCGGTACTTATGGTCTCGACGAACTATCGGTATCGGCGATACTTCATTTGAAATTTCGAGTATCATGTGATGTTTCTCAGATTGCTTAATTCTAGGCTGACTTTTTGTGTCATGGAATATGCATGTGACTTATGCGATGAACAAGGCCAAAAAGCAAAGTTTAGCTTAATTGCTCTGTTGGGTCGTAACAGTGCCCTCAGTGTTGATAACAAACTACTGTTATACAAAATAATTGTTCGTGTCATCTTGCTATATGGCATGCCCGTTTGGGCTACGATTTGCAAGACAAGATGGAAGGAACTCCAAACTTTCCAGAACATTACCCTAAGAACTATTGCACAATTAGATAGGAGAATTGTTCGCAATTACTCCATTCATAATGATTTCGATATGACCCATGTCGGAAAATATGTTCAAGAGCTCATGAAAACCGTACTGCCTATTATGGCAAATCATGATAATGGTCTAGTCTCTGGCATTCTAAAACATTCTCTACATGAAAAAGGCATCGTAATCCAAGACATATCCTTGATGTCAGTTTTGATAATGTCATCTTTCCAGATTACTGGGTTTCATAAATTCTTTCTGTGGCTTACTATGTAATATACTCCTACTTCAGACAATCATCAATCAAATTTTCCTCCACCAAGAGGAGGCAATTTTCTTTCATACTTTGGATGACCTTTGTGGGTACATCAGGCTTCTTTTCTGGTTCAGTGTATTTCCCTTGGAATATGATTATGAAGGGTAAGATTATGGAAGCTATGCTTCAAGTTCCACACGAATACAGATACACTACACTGTTCGATTGTCGATTGTCGAATATCGAAACATTGCTATAATATCGTCCATCGGACTCCATCCTGATTCGTCAACAAGAGTAGTAGCACCAATGATATGTTCTTCAACCAAGTGGTAAGTTTCCTAAACATATACATGTATTATCATTATTTGATTATACTGTACATACTAGAATTTCATTTTCCGAAATAATATAAGATTGGGAAAATATCGCCATTATCGTCGATAGTCTTTCTAAATGAATATCGGCAAGGAAATATCGTCAGAAGCAGAGTTGGAGCTACTATATCTTATGTATGTCCTTTCGTTTATCCACAAAACGTAACCGATCGTTTTCATTTCAGTGCCTGGATCGGCGATACTTAAAAAATTATTCGATACTCAGTAAAAACAATGTTAAATGACATACCAATCAAAAAAAAGTTGCTAAACAAGTTGCATTGAATTTTTAACATATTTTATTTTCATTTACATTCATGTTTTATTTTAACATAAACATTTTATTTAATAAAATCTCACGGATTCAAGAGAACAGTTTGTGGAAATTGCAATAAAAACGTTAGCTGATCTATCCTTTTTTTGGTGCTAATCTGTTTCTTTTTTGGTCACGATTCCACGAGCTTTGGAAAACAAACGTTCTGATGGGACAAACGTAGCAACAAAAGTGCATAAAAACTTTTTGTGTAGACGATACAATTCCGGGGGGCTGGCTTTTTGTTATCTTTCCAATACTAGAGTGAATGGGCATTCAGATCAAGTTCTCTAATTATGAACTGAAATGTTGCGCAACAGATGAATGCCATGCATCACTACCAACTGCTCCTGAATGTTGGTTTTCACAATTTGATGCTCGGAACTTATCATTTGATGTGAACTCCAAAAATTATGAGGATGATTCAGTGATTTCACCTTCTAGTTCCGTAGTCTGTATTTTTTCCAGGGTGCTTGAGCATGACAAGTGTTTCACACAATCACTATACTCTGTCCAACGATAGAAAAACTGGGCGTGTGCAGTTGAATTTTCAATTTCAATTGTTAAACATTGTCAATTTTATTTTGCAACAATGTCTAACGCTAATTTTATAAATTATACAAAAAGAAAATATACAAAGGGATGGTGCGCGTTTACGCGGACCGAAAAGAGAACTATCCGGTTGTCCGAGGACAAGAGGATTTACAGGAAATAAGATAAACAGGCAAGAAATAACAAAATGCAAAAGAAAACATAAACCATAATAAAGAAACTGAGAAAAAGGAATCATAATAGATCAGATAAAGAGTCTGTTTGACAATTGAGAAGCAGGTGGGGGGAGGACTTCTTGTCCTTGAATATTTTGATCGCTTCGAGGGTAGCAGTTTTTTCTGGTCTATTGCAGATATGTAAGACAGACATAACATCTTCTTGTGTCTTTAAAGCGTGTCCGGAATCTTCGAGGTAGTTTGCATAGTGGGAAATACGATCTCCTTTTCTATACGAGTCAATGTGTTCTTTGAATCGTACTGCAAAATTGCGGGTCGATAATCCTACATAGAATCTGTCGCAAAACGCACAATTCAGGCGGTAAACTCCGGATTGGGAATATCTGTCGGTGGTGACGGCGGCGGGTGGGTTCAGGGTGCGGGCTGATGGTGTAGGAGTACGAAAAGATATTCGAAGGCCGAGGGACGACAGGAAGTTAGAGAGCTGGGAGAAATTAGGGCCCAGATACAATAAGGACGTCCATTTCTTGGGAAGGGGCGAAACAAGAGGGGAGGGGGAGAAGAGGGCCCGTCTGCGGCGGTGAAGAATACGGGAGAACATGGAGGTCGAATATCCATTGGCATGGGCGAGGTTCCGGATTATGCGGAGTTCGGATGATCTGGATAGAGGGCTGAAGGGGAGCTTCAGGGCACGGTCAATTAGGAATCTTAATGAGGCTTGTTTTTGGGTGGGGGTGTGTGAGGAAGAATGGTGTATTGTTTCAAGGATCTCAACGTACGTAGACCGCAGAGTTAAATTTAAGGTCTTGGGGAAAGTAGTGTGGAGGCATCACATGTCCTTCACTGCCGACAACTCCTAAAAACCATGACAGTTGCAGGAAATTTCGTGTGCATGACTCGTGGCACTTCCGAAGGGTCTGCACATAACCATCTGTCATTTCTTCTGTTCACTTTCTGATCCTGGTCAAAATTTTTTTCATCGGAGAAAATCCACAGCAAATCAGCTTCACACGGATTTTTCAGCTTGTTTAAGGGCCTTTTCGATCTGAGTAGGCGGTTTTCCAGTGTTTTGTCTGACTTGAACTGATCTGATGTTTTCATGAAGAACATTTCTGATTGTTCCTTGGCAAGTGACCTCCTGCTGCACTTGCTGAATAAATCGCTTTGCTACTGGTGCAACATTGCCATCTTCGGTCTCCAACTCCTTCCGCACTTTGTGGACGAATGATCTTGCGACCTTTAGAAATCATGATATCTCTAAATCGACAATCGAGCAGTGGAGTGAAGAATCAATTGCGAGTAGTACTGAAGCAGAGCTCCCAAACTCACTGGTCACATGTATAGACCAGGGGAATTACACTGAGATAGGTGAGAAGCCTGAAAAAACCCCGAAGATCCTCCTCAAGATGATTGAAGAATATTCCCCCCATCCTGGGGATAAAAAGGTTGATTGAAGATTGCCATAGAAAAAAAGAAGGGGATATCTCTAAATCGCTGTGCTCTGCCTTTATAGCCACGATTACTGCATGTCTCTTCATGATTTGTGTTACTTGGTATTCCGCCATTTTGCTTTCCGGAAACGGAAAGGACATACAATTTACTATAGTGCAACAGTAGCCAAAGGAAGGTGTGTGTGTCCTCAAATATCTTACGCACCCTGTATTTTACTCTGTTGAATTGCTTTAAATCGTGTATCCAGGAGAGTTGATATGGCCCACAGCTGTTTGGTGTCAAGAGCAAAAAGATCTTCTTTGGTGCCAAGTGTTTCATGACGATTTACTTCAATTCCATGCTAATCTTCGTTAACGGCACAATACCCTCCAAACCCTCTTTGCTTGTTGTGACGTATTTATCCCTAGACAGTTGCTTGGTTACGTAATGTAATGTAATGGCCCAAGAACCTTGACACAGGCCTATTTACATTCATGATTTATTTTAACATAAACATTTTATTTAATAAAATAATTGTTCGTGTCATCTTGCTATATGGCATGCCCGTCTGGGCTACGATATGCAAGACAAGATGGAAGGAACTCCAAACTTTCCAGAACATTACCCTAAGGACTATTGCACAATTAGATAGGAGAATTGCTCGCAATTACTCCATTCATAATGATTTCGATATGACCCATGTCGGGAAATATGTTCAAGAGCTCATGAAAACCGTGCTGCCTATTATGGCAAATCATGATAATGATCTAGTCTCTGGCATTTATAAAACTTCTCTACATAGAAAAAGGCATCGTAACCCAAGACATATCCTTGATGTCAATTTTGATGAATTGATAATGTCATCTTCCCAGATTACTGGGTTTCATAAATTCTTTTGTTGTTTCTATGGCTTACTATGTAATATACTCCTAGTTCAGACAATCGTCAATCAAATTTTCCTCCACCAAGAGGAGGCAATTTTCTTTCATACTTTGGATGACCTTTGTGGGTACATCAGGCTTCTTTTCTAGTTCAGTGTATTTGCCTTGGAATATGATTATGAAGGGTGAGATTATGGAAACTATGCTTCAAGTTCCACACGAATACCGATACACTAGACTGTTCGATTGTCGAGTGTGTTCACTTTTCGTCCGTATCTAACCAAACCTTCAACGCGTTTTGCGTCTTTTCATATCTAAGCGTTTTCATTGGCGTTTCTATTTCAAACAATAATCCTAGCAGTGAAAATGTTGCAAACAAAAAAGTTTCAGATTTAAATAACAAAATTCCTCCACCTTTAAATAATTCTATAACGCTATACATGAGATAGAAATTTTTGAAAGCAGAAGACAACAGTGTTTTGGCAATTTCAACTATCACTGATCCAAGATTTAAAATTTCTGGATTTAAAACAAAACAAAGCAGCGATAGAGTAAAGTAAAGTAAAATTTATTAAGTGCAAAACAAAAGCACAATCCAATATCAATAAAATCATACAGTCGATTCCACCATATAACTCCATCAACTCACCACTGCTTATATTGATCTAACCGACTTTTAAAAACATCGACACTAGGAGACTCAATCACCTCGGAGGGAAGACTATTCCAAATATTTACTATTCTAAAACAATAAGAATACTTTTCAAAATCATTATGCGGTCTTTCTTTATAAATTGAAAACCTATGATCCCCTGGTCTAGGGTTATCCTTTAATTTAAAAAAAATATTATAATCCAAATCAACTTCATGTGTAAACAATCTGTATGTAAAAATCAAATCCGCCCTAATACGGGTTTCATAATCCCGATAGTTGTTATCCAACCTGTTGTCTGAATATAAAATTCTAGTAGCTCTTCTGCAAATAGCTTCAATTGTTATTTTATCTTTCTCAAGATACGGGCACCAAGCGCTCGCATTATATTCCAAATGTGGCCTTATATAAATTTTATACAAGTTACAAAGCGTATTCCCACTACTTATAATAAACGATTTCTTAATACGACCCAAAGCTTTGTTGGCCTGAGAAGCTGCACTCATGCACTGCAAAGAGACCTTACGGTCTGCAGATTGTATGACCCCTAAATCCCTAAAAAGGGTAACCTCCTCCAATTGTTGATTAGAAACTGTGAAACGGGTTTCGTCGACCGACCCAATCTTCATTAATTTACATTTATCAATGTTAAACTTTAATCCCAATAGAAATATATAAAAAAATGAGTTATCAAATTTACTTCTTAATAGTAATTTAGTCACCAACAACAACGAATGTCTTAATGAAAATGATTTTCCTTTGAATGATAACAATATTCGGGTTGAATTAGACAGATTGAAATGGCAACTAAAAGCACTGATAACAAAACTAATTTAGTAAATGTTATCCAGATTTACATTCCAGATGCATATGTTAAAAGATTTGAAAATCCTTTCTAATACTAGCAGGTTTATGAAGAAGATATTATATCACAGCTAGCACGAAAATATTTGTGTTAGTGCAACGTCTGTGCCTTCCGAACGCGCATTTAGTAAAGCTGGAAAGTTAATCTCAAAAAAGAGATCAAGATTAAACCCAAAAAACGTAGATAAATTTCTATTCATAAATTCAATGTATAAAATGAATGAGGACAAATAAAATTGTAATGTAAAAGTATTGTCTTTTATTTTTTTGGCATCGAGTATCGGTAATTGACATCGATTATACCCACTTGGGTAACGAGTACTTCAACTGAGTATCGCTCAACACTACTAATCACGTCTTTTTTGGCCTACCACTCTCTAAAAGTGAAGGCTTTTGTTTTCGTTTCAGAAATTCAAATTTTTTTGTTGCTGAAATCGACTTAAATACTCAAGATTCGTAAAGATATATTGAAATTTTGAATAAAAAATTTTCCGTCTGTACGTATGTGACCAATTTTGTGCAGCTCACTACTCTGAAACGGCAAATAGACGAACCAAATAAAAATTATAAATTCTTAGAGGGTTCCTTAAATTGTGCCTTAGCGTATATTTTATGTCAATTGGGTAAGCCCACTTCAGAAACAATCAAATTGGCAAATTGTCACAAACTATTTCACCAAAACAAAACTCCATACAGGGTTCCCACAGAAAATCTATATCTCATTTGCCTGATTATCCCTGACATCGACAATCTCATTTCTCTGACCAAATCGTATTTAAAAAAAAACATGCCTCTACAACAGCTTTTCACACACAATTTTAATATTATTATTATTAGTTGTCACATTATATAAAATTAGTATCAGTATTACGAGGCTTGTTCAATAATTTTTGCGTCCTGGTCCGTAATTGGAAACATCAATAGGATTAACCAGTTATTCGATAAATAACTCAATGTATCCAGTAAAATCTATTTCCTGACTTTTCCCAGGGAGAGTCTGACTTCTCTGACAAATACATGAAAATAGCCCTTCTTCCCTAACCACGTTTAATTTCCCTGACTTTCCAGAATGTGGGAACCCTGCCCATAGAGGGAACCTAGTCTGATTGCATGTCCTACAACATTTAAAAATTCTGGCAACGTCGTCTTCTTTTGTACGTAGTTTCAAGTCGCTTCTGATGCTCCTTGCAATTGTGCCCAATATTTAACACAGGTATATGTAAAACACCGGCGCCTATAGTTTAACTCAATAAATGGTAAACAGATATCGTTGGCTGAACGAGTGAGATAATTGTGTCGTTCGCGATTATTGCAAACAACAGTTGGGGAGACGTCACCAGCAGCAAAGAATTCAAGAGTTTGTACAGGGTGATTACAAAAAACCTCACATTTTTAAAAATTTATTACATCAAAGCTATGCAGAATATAGACACACCACATACGGATTCTTAAAGAAAAACTCTTGAAGTTTATTGTGACACAGATAAAGATGTTCAATATGCCCCCCTGTAGTCGAATTCGTCCCAAATACGCATTAACATGTCTCCATCAATCCCCCGTATCGCTACCGTAATGCATTCATACAGCTCGTCCAGGTCACGGGGAAGGGTGAAGACATGAATATACTGAGGAGAATTTTGAAACGCCGAGTAGAGTAAGAAGGAAGCATTTTTGAAGCCTAAATAGTCACATAAGATTAAAAGAAGTGGTAGATCCACAGAAATTGACATAGAAGCAAAGAGAGGGGTGTATCCAAGTAAAAGAAGAATATTCATAGGAAGGTAATGTAATCCGGAAATCACGCCCTGTATCTTGCTCAGTGCGACAATGTGCATGGGTAATCAAATCAAGGTATTTAAAAGATGATATAGCTGCAATAAGATGGTTATCATTAAAAAAAATAGGAAGATAACTAGGCCGTTGATACATAGATTGAATAAAAGCGAGGAAGGAAAGGGCCCGTGAGGGTTTCCAACAACAGTAGAAGACGAAGACGATCTGCCATCATAATTCATAATTTGCCGGAATACCGAAGCTACTTGAGGCAGGTTCATCCAACTGGCCTCCAGTAAGATTCCCAAGAACTAATGCTGTATGATATGCTACTTAATTAACACCCTCATCGTCTTCGAGCAACATCACGAATAAATTAAGATTTTTTAGATTAGAAAAACTCCACGGCTAATAGATAAAAAACATGAGAACGTTCTAGAAATCAATCAATCCTTTATTTAAAAAACAATTTCATTATCGTTGCTCGCAGAGCTTAAATTTACACAAAAATTGCAGTTAAAATAAAAATATAACATCACATATCATAACAATCAACTCTCATTGTACAGTCCAGTCATAAAGGACTTCTCCGCTGCTGGACTTTACTAAATTCCTTTTAAACGTCATCCTTAGAGGGGCACCTAAAAGAAGTAAACGCAATTAAACGTAAAGGAAAATTCGTCAAAAAAAAAGATAACTGTAAGTTAGCATAATTAATAAAGGAAATTGAACATCTTACTTAGACAAACAGTATTGACGACTGTTGATTGTAACTGACTATCCTTGCGACGGATTGAGGGGGCATCATCCCGTGGAATGTCCCTGAGGTCCTTATAACCTATTGTAGAAAAAAAAGTTATAAGAACAAGTTATTGGAACAAAAATTACTTTAAGACTGACCGTGCAAGAAATATGATTTCCCCTTACCTCGGCCTCCAGTCCATTGTGACGTCGCTTTTCGATGCTTTTTATGACGTGGTTTTGAAATCTACGAATAATACATGATTACCAAACCTTCGAATTACCCAAAATAATTAGCAAATCTAATGAATAGTTATAAAAAAATTATACCTTTCTCTTTTTCGATGATTCTTCATCCACGCACTGTTTCCTTAGGCGTTTAAACCCGTAAGGTTTGCCTAGTGATTTCACTTTCCCGGCCAAAGTTGTCTGATTATTATTAGTTGCTTGATAATTATTATTAGTTACCTGAAAATTATTATTCGCTGTATGTTCAGTATTATTGGCTACATTAGTTGCCTGATAATTATTATTAGTTATAAGTTCATTATCAATTGTTTCAATTGGTGTATGTTCATCATCAGTCGGTGTATATTCATTACCAACTTCTGTATGTTCATTACCAACTTCTGTATGTTCATTACCAACTTCTGTATGTTCATTACCAACTTCTGTATGTTCATTACCAACTTCTGTATGTTCATTATCAGTTGGTTCAGTTGGTGTATGTTCATTATCAG
>JAHWFO010057790.1:89027-108673 GCA_023313115.1 Rhysida immarginata | reverse complement strand
CATTATCAGTTGGTTCAGTTGGTGTATGTTCATTATCAGTTGGTTCAACTGGTGTATGTTCAATATCAGTTGGTTCAATTGGTGTATGTTCATTAACAATCGGTGTAAGTTCAGTATTATTGGTTATATGTTCATTAACAAACGTTATATGTCCACTGTTATTAGTTGTATGTTCATTATTATTGGTTGTATGTTCACTATCAATCGTTGTAAGCTCACTATCAATCGTTGCCTACAAGTTGAATATAAAATTAGATTGAAAATTAGAAAAGAAAACCAAGTTTAACAAAATCTAATGGTAAAGTATTCTTACATTTGCAGTGGCTTGCTTCTCGGCATCTTCCGAACTAGAAAACAGATTTACCGACAACAAATCTTCCCACGGAACGTTCTCTACAAAAGTAAAAAGAACTAAACAGGTAAGAAAAATGACACTATAATAGTTAAAAGTTAAAAGTCTACTAAAACTTACCATCCCAATCATCAAGTTCTTCTGACACGTCATTACACCACGAAAGAAATTCACCGAACTCTTCAGACGGTCCTGCCTATTAAGAGTAAATATTAGTAAATCACATTTCTTCATAACCAAAACTGCAATAAAGAACTCCATTGGAGTACTTACCGGAGTATTAGGAAAGACATCTGCATCGGGAACTACCGGAGTAATGGTACTCGGAACGACAACGGGATCAGGAGCTATCGGAGTACTGGTACTAGGAAGGACAACAGGAACGGGTTCGAAATTCGGAAGAGGTTTTCCTAAAATGAAATCAAAAGAGAGAAATTAATATCATGAGCCACATATTTATAACATATTAATTCCATCAAGTATCTCTAGAAAATAACTTACCAATAACATTTATACCTCTGGCAGCAGGAATTCGGCATCTCATGGTGATCGTAGCTTGTTTTATAGATTAGAAGTATTATGCAGTCGAGATGGTTATATGTTTAGGTATTAAAGACAAATTTGCGGGCATCGTGTTTTATACCGTTTGCTGATTCATACAGGAATCGTAATGTTCATTTAAAACAGCTATTGAGTAGCTATAATTATCTGCTCTGATTGGCTAAAAGCATGTACCGAATCTCTGAACGATTGAAAAACATGCTGTGATTGGCTAAAGTCATTTCGAAATCTATAAACTGTGCCTAAAGTCATTAGGCAAACTGTGCATAATTTAGGACACGAAGATTATGATTGGCTTTATATCCGATGTCAAATTTTTTTTAAAAAAAGGACCAAACCAAATCATTTAAGGTTTTCTTTCGTTGACATCTTAAGATTTTTGTCTCACTATTGGATGCTCTTCGTCTCACTTAGTGCCTGGATCGGTGATACTTAAAAAATTTTTCGATACTCAGTAAAAACAATGTTAAATGACATACCAATCAAAAAAAGGTTGCATTGAATTTTTAACATTTTATTTTCATTTTCAACATAGGTCTATGTACATTCATGTTTTATTTTAACATAAACATTTTATTTAATAAAATCTCACGGATTCAAGAGAACAGTTTGTGGAAATTGCAATAAAAACGTTAGCTGATCTATCCTTTTTTTGGTGCTAATCTGTTTCTTTTTTGGTCACGATTCCACCAGCTTTGGAAAACACACGTTCTGATGGGACAAACGTAGCAAAAGTGCATAAAAACTTTTTGTGTAGACGATACAATTCCGGGAGGCTGGCTTTTTGTTATCTTTCCAATACTAGAGTGGATCGGCATTATGAACTGAAATGTTACGCAACAGATGAATGCCATGCATCACTACCAACTGCTCCTGAATGTTGGTTTTCACAATTTGATGCTCGGAACTTATCATGTGAACTCCAAAAATTATGAGGATGGTTCAGTGTTTCACACAATCACTATACTCTGTCCAACGAAAGAAAAACTGGGCGTGTTCAGTTAAATTTTCAATTTCAATTGTTAAACATTGTCAATTTTATTTTGCAACAATGTCTAACAATTTGGCGTGATATTGCGTGTGCATTGCTGGTGCCCTGCACAGTAGTTATCGTGTTGCTGCCTGATTCGTTTGCGTCCCCGGCCTGGTTGCACTCCTAGAGTTCCGGTAGATTCAAATCGTTCAATCATTTTCCGTAAGTTAGTTATGCTCCTCGGTCCTCTTCGTAACGTTTTCAATCGCCGGAATTCACGAAGGGCAGCACTTGCATTGTCGCTCTTCTGATAAAACAACTTGACTAATAACGCCCGGTCAGGCAGAGTAAGCGTCATGGTCAGGCCATTCGTTCGTGAATGATGGGAAATCCTCAGCCTTGCCTTTTATTGTCATGATTGCTCAACACGGAACGCGCTTATGCAAATGTATTCATTGTTTTCTTGAAATAAGCGCCCCCTATGGCGACTTTTGGTACTTTTTATTTTTTTGCAGAAATCAAAACTGCATGTTCCACTAAATATATACACCAAAATGTACTGCATTTGGCCTAATAGAATTCCCGCTAGCGAGCTCTGAACCCTCACGTTATTTCTTGCCCAACCGGTACATGAACCAATAGGATACAAAAGAATTAAAGAGGAAATAAATGCCAATAGGATAAATAGACTAAGCACAGATTTTTGAATTATAATGGCCAATAGAATAAAAAGAGTGTAAACGCTAATTTTATAAATTATACAAAAAGAAAATATGCAAAGGGATGGTGCGCGTTTACGCGGACCGAAAAGAGAACTTATCCGGTTGTCTGAGGACAAGAGGACTTACAGAAAATAAAATAAACAGGCAAGAAATAAGAAAATGCAAAAGAAAACATAAATCATAATAAAGAAACCGAGAAAAAGGAATCATAATAGATCAGATAAAGAGTTAAGTATTGCATACACACAGGGGGAGGACTTCTTGGCCTTGAATATTTCGATCGCTTCGAGGGTAGCAGTTTTTTTTGGTCTATTGCAGATATGTAAGACAGACATAACATCTTCTTGTGCCTTTAAAGCGTGTCCGGAATCTTCGAGGTGGTTTGCATAGTGGGAAATACGATCTCGTTTTCTATACGAGTCAATGTGTTCTTTGAATCGTACTGCAAAATTGCGGGTCGATAATCCTACATAGAATGTGTCGCAAAACGCACTATTCAGGCGGTAAACTCCGGATTGGGAATATTTGTCGGTGGTGACGGCGGCGGGTGGGTTCAGGATGCGGACTGTTGGTGTAGGAGTACGAAAAGTTATTCGAAGGTCAAGGGACGACAGGAAGTTAGAGAGCTGGGAGAACTTAGGACCCAGATACAATAAGGACGTCCATTCCTTGGGAAGGGGCGAACAAGAGGGGAAGGGGAGAAGAGGTCCCGTCTGCGGCGGTGAAGAATACGGGAGAACATGGAGGTCGAATATCCATTAGCATGGGCGAGGTTCCGGATTATGCGGAGTTCGGATGATCTGGATAGGGGGCTGAGGAGGAGCTTCAGGGCACGGTCAATTAGGAATCTTAATGAGGCTTGTTTGTGGTTGGGGGGGGGGGGTGTCAGATTCCTGCCACCACCTTCCAACTTCTCGTGGAATCAATGCCACGAAGAATCACCGCAGTATTAAAGGCAAAAGGTGGCCCAACGAGATACTGACAGGGTGGTCATAATAATATGCTTACTGAGTGTATTATGGATGGCCTTTATGGATACATCAGTGTAATTCCTCTTGGCATTTATTTAGGAAGGGTGAGACTACGGAAGCTTAGCTTCAAGTGCCACTCAATACCGTTTCACTACAACGCTCGATTGTCTGTGTTTCTATTAAAAAGCGAAAAAATATATTAAAAACTAGATAGCTATGGTTGCGAATTAATTGATACTTGCAAGCTCCATTGTGTTTCTACCTTTTTAATTAGATTTCCCTTACATCGAGCAACAAAGGAAACGTATGACGAAAACATTCGTTGGGTTTTCTCTTTCATTAAATAATTCCATTAACTAGAAATAGACGAGCATAAGCATAAAAATAGTCAAAATTTATAGTGTTGAACAGTTGCAAACAGTAAATACCTTCAGTTAATAAGATCAATCAATATGAATATCTGTCTTCATCATAAAGCTTCATGTTGCTCATTAATTGGGAAAGGCTGCTCTTGCGCAGTACTGTTCGCCGTTGTTTTAGGAGGCTTACTCTTGTGCAGCATTGCCTTGCAGACAGGCGAGAAAACGAAAGAATCGGACGATATGACGGAATTATTTTATGAGCCCCATATTAAATTCAAGAAAGAAGAAGATGAATACGAAAGTTCGCAGTGGCTAGAAAGTGATCTAGATTCGTTAGAATATTCTGATGCTCCTGAAAAGTCGTACGAAATGATGAAAAGAATTGAAAGCGAACTTGAATATTCATATGAACCAAGTGCGGAGTATTCACAGAAAGCTCGTCCTGTGGTGGCAAAGATGAAACGTGCTCTTGATGTTAGCGGTTCTTTTTTGACAGATCATCAAAAATATACAAGCGATCTCGATCGTTCTAAGGCAGCTTATAGTCTTCTGGTGCAGCCTGCCGTTCCTTACGCTGAAGATGTTACAGAAGGTGCGGATAATACTCCAGATTCAGTTTCTTCTAAGGAGTATTTTGCAAATCAGCAGTGTGTGAGAAATGTCCAAGGAAACATGGTTACGGGTGTCTGTTCGCGGGATATGTTCAGAGAGAAGGAAGCAGACTGGTAGAAAGAATTCTGTTATTTGCTTAAAATATAAAGACTCTTTCAAGCCGTATTCCATTGAAGACTATTGGCAGTTATTTAAGCATATTTTAAAATTTTCTAAAAATATTAGATCAACGTTTTGCTCTTTGTTAAGTGCTATTAACGAGCAGCAAGACGAAAATTCTTAAACTAAATAATTTTTTTTTTTTTTTTTTACTGACAACTTAGCTGCTAACCTAACAAATATTTGAAGCATATTATATCCACATTACTGAAAATCTTAAACATTTTGTAAACAATCAAACACTAAAGCATAGTTTATCTAAAGAATTGGCTTTCCCTTTATTGGTTTCGCTCTGTTTGTGTGTCTGTCCGTCCGTCTGTATGTTGGACGATTTCTCGAGAATGCTGTAACCTTTTTCACTTGAAAAATGGAAGGAAAAATTCTGCGACCCGGATTCGAACCAGGAACCTCGACTATCATGGCCGATGCTTCTACCAATTGGGCTATCGCAGACACCACGGACAGCCAAGCTGTCTCAAGGTGTCTTAAAGACAACCAAGTTGTCACGGTTGAAAGTCCAATGGGAGACGGGAACCTGGCCCGCAGATCGAGAATTTCTTTCAAATCGGGAAAACGGCCACAGAAACGCATGCAATGTTGATCCAGGTGTACAGGAATGGAAAGTGGAAATATGTACCAACTAAAGTTAAAGTAAATGCCCATATTACATCAGTACGTTTTGAAATCGTACCTGGAGCAACAGCTTCCAAACAGGTGTATCCAGGTGAGGTGGACAAACAGACCTTACACTATGGCTTGGCGTCCAGTCATACCGCCAACGCAACGAGAGCCTATCTTGAAGAGGTTAAAGACACATTACAGAGTCTAGTCAGATTATTATGACCACCAGCTAATAATCCCGAATAACCGCCTTTAGGGGCACGGACAGGAGCTAGACGGCGTGGGAGTAAGCCAGTAAGATTTTGGTAGGTTTCTACTGGTAGCTGTTGCCATGCAGATTGTAAAGCTTCCGATAGCTGCTGAAGGGTAGTACTTGGAACTCTTGGCCGTGTTCCTCAAACCACCCACGAACAATTGCAGACCATTGTTCCGCATTGTCTTGCTGGAACGTGTCATCCCTCTCTGGGGAGACAGTCGCCATGTATGGGTGTACTTGATCTGCAATTATGGATAAATAACCGAATCGGTTGAGAGTGCCTTCCACAGGTATTAATGGGTTCAGACAATGCCATAGGAACACTCCCCACACCATGACGCTGCCCACACAAGCCTAGATTCGTCCAACAATGGTTGCAGGATGCTTGTTCTCGGAGGTTTCTCGCCTCACCCGCCACTTCTGTGGAGCAGAAATCGTGACTCATCGGAGAAGGCACCTTTTTCCAGTCAGAAGTGGTCCAGTTTCTGTACTCTTGGGCAAATTGAAGCCGTTTTTTGGCGATGAACCTTCGTCAGCATGGATGCGGTGACCATCCGTCTGCTGTACTGTGGTTTTAGAGACATGTCTGGTAGCACCCTCGTTGGCCTTCGGTTGGCCTTCACACACCTTCGCAGCCGACGTTCACCTCTCTCATCAATGGCAAGTGGTGCTTCGCAGTTCCTATACCATTTATTCTGAACGGTCCCATTTGCCCAGTCACGGTACACTTTAACTACAGCAGCACGAGAACAGTTCATAAACTGCGCGGTTTCCGAAATACTGCCACCCTTAGCTCGAAAGCTGATTATCATCCCCTTTTCCAGATCTGATAAATCACGTTTCTTACCAATTACAGCAATGAGTGATATGTCTTTAACATATTGGAAACCTACCTTATATAGTCACCTAACTAATTCCCAACACGTGAGATATTTCCTCGGCTGGGCAACCCCGAAGACAAACATAGGGAGTGCTCATAATAATGTGACTCGACCTTGTAGGAATCCAATACATGCCCAAAGAGATAGTTCCTACTAAAGGACCAGATGTTAGTCCAATAAATTTTTATGCCTTTGCGAAAAGCTAGGACCATTGAAGGCCTTTAGAAAGTCCTCCAAAACGAGTAGTCGACTGTGATCCCTGAAATGTGCCACCAAGTGTTCGATTCGTGAAAACGCCGACGCAGAGCCGTTAACAAGGCGCACGGAGAAGATATTGAGCAAACTCTGTATTCGTCGATTATGTGACTGTACACTGAATCGGGACGCGTCCGTGGAGAGAACTCTACTCCATTCGTCACCACCCCAATGGGGATGCTCTTCTGTCCAGATTTCTCGGTCCCAACGGTGCATAAAGGTCACCCTGATGAAGGCGAATGCGCATTGTTTGGGGCGATACTCAGCGTTCTATTCCCATGGCGAGCTGGCGTTGTAGGTGGGTAGCAGTTTGTCGCTGTCTCTCCGGGCTGTTAGCAATCGACAACCTATACTTCGTGACACATTAATGCCCTCCGTCGAGTTTGGCTTGTTTCAAGCCTCCGGATAGCTCACCATATCTCGTATTCCTAATTACGTTGTTTAGCCATTCATTAGTGATCCAGAAACAACTTTTATCGATTCACGAGGAATTATAAACAAATACTTTGCCCAGTGTTGTTGAGCTCGCGTGCTACCATATTTTTTGCGAGCATTGTATGCATCGATTGCTTTCGACAAAGGAAGGACATTCGACATTGTTAACATTAAGCTCTCTTTAATAATCACTTCGCAAACAATGTTTGCTAAGGACTGCTGCAGTTTTTACTTATGATTCGGGAGAATAATCCACTAAATTACATTCTCTATTGCATATAGAGAAAATAGCCATTACAAATATGTTATTATATCTAAATTATTGGTTTTAACATACATTCACGGAATTCATCATGCGTACTGAATTTTGCATATTGTTGTTAAATTTCCTGCTTAATATTGGATTAGCCTGTCAGGTTTGTTCTGAAATGAATTTACGCATTTCTTAAGACATAAGTATTTCTAAAATAAAGAAAGGGTATAAGACGATACGGATACTATTGTATTTATTGCCGACGCACGTTTCGGTATTACACCATTATCAAGGCTAGCAAAATAGTATCAAGTAAGAATTACATTAATATCATACAGTGAAAAGGAGTAGGGTGTAATTTAATAAGTTCATAGATGATAATGAGTTCCGGAAACTTATAAAAGATCCCACAACTAAATTCGCCGACAATGCTAAGAACAAATGCCCCTTAGAAAAATACTGTCATATCAATGAATTATGACCAGCATCCCTTCAAGGCACACGCATGGTTTGCCCCAACAACGATTACACATTGCAAAATTTGCATAACAGGCTGAGAAAGCTTTAAAGCTGGTGCATCAAACGGCAGGTGCACGAGCCTCAAGATGGGTAAACGTCCGGATTGAACGGACATCGCAGCAAGGGTGACACTATCTTCGAAACGGCGCGATTTGTGAACTGTTAACGGTCCGCTGTAGCGAAGGTGTAGTCTCAACGCCATCACTGTAAAGGGTCACGAGCCATCGACGAACGGGGTGAGCGGTGCCTACGACGACTCGTAAAAGATGACAGGAGAACCACAGTCCAACAACTGACCACCAGATTCAACAGTGGTGCCAACAGACGTGTATCCGACATTAACGTTGAACGCACCCTGCTACGAATGGGCTTGAACAGTCGACACATGATTGCTGCACCCATGTTGGCCAGGGGTCATCGTCAACGACGCCTAGACTTTGCACGTGAGCACCGCCATTGGACCACAGACGAGTGGGCTAAGGTCGCCTTCTCTGACGAGTCAAGATTTTTGCTCCATAAGATTGACGGCGATGGCGAGTGCGTCGTGAACGCCATGAAAAAATACTGCAGGAGGCCGGAAACAGGCTGGTGGGGGTAGTGTGCAGTTGTGGGGGATCTTCTGTTGGGAGCAGTTAGGTCCACTGATTCGTCTAGAGGGCAATTTGAATGCCTGTGCAGTGGCCATCTGTCAATTGTATCGGACCAGGTGCCTCCGTACATGCTCATGATGTTCCCCCATTGTGATTTTGTGTTCCAGCAGGACATTGCACCCTGCCACAGGGCACTTCTCCTTCTGGATGGGTTCGAGGAACATAACAATAGATCATATACAACAATAGATTAGTTTCTGACTCAGAAATTCTAAAAGTATTTAACAAGTTCCGCACTTCCATACAACCCAGCTGGTTCACTAATTGGCGATTAAAACTGAACGTCAAAAAGTGCAAAGTCATGTTTATTACTCACAAACGCAAAAACCCTCCAAAGTCCCTCTTCAAACTTGAGTGGGTGTCATGATCGACTCCAAACTAAACTGGAACGACCAAGCCCAATACGCGCTCAACAAGCAAAGAAAGCGAAGTTTCAGTTTGATTGCACTTCTGGGGCGAAACAGCTCTCTTGGTGTGGATAACAAACTCTTGATATACAAGGTTGTGATTCGTACTATTTTACTCCATGGAATGCTTGCTTGGGCTTCTATTTGCAAATCTAGGTGGCAGGATCTCCAGACCTTCCAAAATGTTGCTCTCCGGTCCATTGCCCAACAACTTGACAGAAGAGTTGCCAACAACCACTCTATCTGTGACGATTTGGGGATGACCCATATAGGCACCTTTGTCCAGACACTTATGAAGAACATACTACCCAAGATGGAGAATCATGAAAATACTCTGGTTTCTGGTATTCTAGACCATCCACTCGTTGTTAAGGGTCCCCTCAGGTTTCGAAGACCCCGCCATATCCTGGATGTCTGCTTTGACGACGTTAACAAGGCCGTCTTCCCCAGCTATTGGGTCTTTTAGATCCTGCTGATTTTTGGGTTCTCTATTCGTCAATCTACAATCTGACTCTCGTCCCTTCTGGGGACTCCTTCTC
Source organism: Rhysida immarginata (assembly GCA_023313115.1). Taxonomy (NCBI): domain Eukaryota; kingdom Metazoa; phylum Arthropoda; class Chilopoda; order Scolopendromorpha; family Scolopendridae; genus Rhysida; species Rhysida immarginata. The sequence goes on along the minus strand of JAHWFO010057790.1, from coordinate 99,145 downwards.
TGGAGGACTAAAGAGGTTCATCAGGCTTCTCTCCCAGTTCAGTGTATCTCCTCTGGTTTACTCTTTGGGCGAGCGTACAAAGTGAGCTTGGCTCCTGGACCACTCGTGTCTTTCTTTTCATTTCACTGTTCGATTGTCGATTGATTGTCCATAAAGTATACCCTAGAGAAAGAAGATGAATTCGGGAGTATTAACTTCTTGGATATACGTATTATCAAAACATAAAAAAGAAGTTCGACTTCGAAATCTACAGAAAGGCATCAACTACAGCGAACATAAATCCGTATTGTTTCAATCATCCCATGCAACGTAGAACGGCGGCTTTGGGACATAGTTTCAGACGGGCAATGATATATCCCATAACTAATGAAGCCCGAAGTAGAGAAATTGCCACAACTTATGAATTGCATAAGATAAACGGCTTCCCAGATAGCGTCACCGAATCCATTTTCAGAAACGTTAGAAGGAACTTGCAGCCTCGACAGACCACTGAAGACAAAAAGGGTTTTGTTACATTCACCCATATGAACCCCACCGTCATGAAGATAGCCGATATCTTTCGAAATCAGGACCTAGGGATAGAAAGACAATAGTAAGTTTCTCCTGAACCCTAAGATGACTGAAAACAAAAAGGATTTCAATTTATGCGGAGTATACAGACTGGATTGCCCCGACTATATTGGAACTACAAGAACACAGAAGTTCCTGGCTAAACAAGGACAAAAAAACATCTGCTTATGCAAAAATCTTGTATCCATGCAACACCGTAAGGTACACATTGAAAAGTGCATGAAAATTGTATGGATCGGAAAAGGTCGACATCCATGAAGAAATAGAAATTAGAAAACATCGACAATGTAATCAAGGAAAGATGTTGCGCAATCAGATATCTTCCGACAAGGATGCCATAATAGACTTCCTGATCCACCTTCCCGATCGTGTCAACCGGAAATGAGCTTACTGCTAGGTCCGCCTTCTTTGTCATTGTAGTCCACTTATCAGCAACCTGATGAGCTGATTGCTCTGGTTCGCTCCTTCCTGTTACACAGATCTTATCGTGTCAAGGTTGGCAACTCCTTGTCTGACCTCTGCGACGTCAAGGCTGGCGTTGTTCACTTTTTACATCTGTGACCTTCCGGTGTTTGCTAAGTGTAATCTGTACGTGTTCGCTGATGATGCGGCCATCATGACATGCGCGAGGAACCCAGCCCATTGTCATCAGCCGCTTACAAAAGGCCTTGCACCAGCGCAAAAATTGGTTCGACAATAGGCGGCTGAAGCTCAGCGTTGACAAATGCAAAGCCATGTTCATCACCCGGAAACGCACGTATCCCCCATGGCCCCTCGTCCTATATGGTAGATATCTTGGCGTTAAGTTTGATTCTAAATTAAATTGGAATGACCACGTTCAATACGCTCTCAATAAGGACAAAAAGGCAAAGTTCAGCCTGATTGCACTGTTGGGGGGAAACAGTGCGCTTAATCTGGATAACAAGCTCTTGCTGTACAAGGTTGTGACGGAAGAATTGCAAACAGGTACTCGATATATGATGACCTCGATATGGCCCATATTAGTAGCTGCGTTCAGGTGCTCCTCAAGAAGTTACTTATAAAAATCCAGAGTCATGATAATTCATTAGTAGCTGGTATTTTGGATCACTCTCTAGCCTTTACGGGTCACTTACGGTTTTGTAGACCCCGACATGTCTTGGAAGTCAACTTCGACGATATCAATAAGGGCGTCTGTATCTCCTAACCCGCAGATGGGTCATAATTACGTCAATCCACAATCTTATCTCTCGTCTTACTAGGCAAGGACCCTATCCTCAGGATGACTCAAGAGGACCATCAAGCTTTTCCTCTATCTCAGTGTAATTACCCTGGTTACTCTTTGGGCGAGTGTGCTTATGGAAGCCATGCTCCCGGACCGCTCGTGACTTTTTTTCACTTCACTGCTAGATTCCCGAATATTGAATCTCATAGCTCCTCGTGCCCCTTGTCCCTCGACATACAACAATAAACTCTATCATCCTTATAGGAAAGGACTCCATAATATCCTCTGGATGACTTAACTAGGTTTCATCTTGCTTCTTGCCTAGTTCAGTGTACTTCCCCTGGTTACTTCCTGGATGAGTATGGCAGTGAAAGCATCGCTTTCGGACCGCTCGTTTCGTTTTCCCTGCGCTGGTCGATTGTCGAATTCTTATAGTAATTATTTTGCTAGCATTGATAATGGTGTAGTAACGAAACATGCGTCGGCAATAAATACAATAGACCCTTTCTTTATTTTAGTTTTTAACGATACAAGACCATGGATATCGTGAATAAATATTTCGACATTTAACTTATAACTTTTTAATTGTTTGTTTTTAAATTATCATTCAATAGTACGCAAGAGTTCAAAATTATAATGATCAATTCAGCTCGTGTTATGCAGGTAACTTAAGCAATACATAATGTTCTTTAGAATAAGTTTTATTGCACCAAATAGAAAGTTTTTAAAACATCCCAGTGCGTATAATTCGTGACTTATTCAATATATAGTTTGATTTCAGGGCGAGGCAAGTGTATCATTGGTGGAAGAGAAGTGAGAAAAAATGCCTACCCGTTTATGGTATAACATACCTAAAGATCAAATTATCTTTGTGTAATAGAGTACAACCAAAAATGAAAAGGAAAATGTCACGCGAATATCATCGGATTTTTTTTTTGCATGTTCTCTGAGGAGTAAGTTGAATTCATTATCATGCTCCTGGAATCATTCCATGACGATACGAGCCTGTGACACGGAGCATTGTCCTGCTGGAAGTATATTTCCCATGGGTGGGGGGGGGGACACAGTAGTCATGAAGGGATGAACGTGGCCGGCAACAGTGTTCGGGTAGCCCTGGCCATTAAGGCGTTGTTCTGCAGATATCGGCGGATCAAGAGTATGCCAGGAAAACATTCCCCTTCCCCAGACCATTACAGAGCCTCCACTAGCCACAACAGTAGAAACCAGACAGGAGGGATCCATCGCTTCGTGCTGTTGTCTCCATTTCCAGCAGATTTTCTTCCAGTCGTCGACGGTCCATTATTGGTGATCACGGACAAATTAGAAACGTTTTTTTGCGGTTATGAGTGGAGATCAATAGTACCCGAACTGGCCGTCGGCTGTTGTACCCCATCCTTGCCAATGTAATGCGTTCAGAGATATTATTCTGCGGTCCAGTGTTGTACTCCACGGTTAGTTGGCGAGTCGTGATGTTTCTATTTGCAACCTCACCCCTTGGATGGACAAGTCGTTTGAGACCACAGGCTTGTCTTTTTTTTGGTTGTTTAGCCAGTCCTGATAAACCCTTCCTTGTAATGGTTGTTCGAGAAAAACCTTAGAAGACGTGCGGTTTCGGAAATACCCAGTCCACTTTGCCGGGCACCAAATATCATCCTGCGCTCGAAGTCGATCAGATCCTTTGTTTTCTCCGCTCGACAATCGACAATCGAGCAGTGGAGTGGAAGAAACAATGCGAGTGGTACTGAAGCAGCGCTCCCAAACTCACTGGTCACATGTATAGACCAGGGAAATTACACTGAGATAGGTGAGAAGCCTGAAAAAACCCCGAAGGTCCCCCTCAAGATGATTGAAGAATATTCCCCTCATTCTAGGGATAAAAAGGTTGATTGAAGATTGTCATAGAAAGGGGGGGGGGGAGCCAGAGGCAAACTAGGCTATCCAAAAATCGGGGAAGATAACATTCCTGACATCGTCGAAGTTAACTTCCAGGACATGGCTGGGCAAGCGATGTTTTAAGCGTTTCTTGTAGTCAGAAGGGTTGTGAATTTCAGACACCAACTGATTCCTGTGATTAAGCATCTTCGGAAGCATAGTCGTTATCGATCCAGTTTCACAATTGCTCTCAGAGTAATATTTTGGAATGTCTGCAGCTCCTTCCATCTTGTTTTGCACACAGAAGCCCAAGCTGGCATACCATGAAGCAAGATCGTGCGGATGATCATTTTGTACATAAGCAGCTTGTTATCAATGTCAAGAGCACTGTTACGACCGAGCAACGCGATCAGACTGAATTTGGCCCTCTTTGCCTTATTCAGCGCGTAGGAAACATGTTGATTCCAGGTGAACCTAGAATCGATCACCACACCAAGGTATTTATACTCTTTGATCCAGTCGAGCTTATTTCCGTACAGGGTAAGCAAACCTGGGGGGTTTCTGCGTTTGTTTGTGAAGAACATAGCCTTGCACTTGCCAACATTTAACTTCAGCCTCCATCTGTTGAACCATTTTTCGTAGAGATGCAGCGCTTTCTGCAAGCGAGAGATGACATGGGCAGGAACACGGGCAAAGGTTAAGATGGCCGCATCATCAGCGTAGAAGTACAGTTTACACTTGTCGGGTTTGGGAAAGTCCGCTCGGTCAAACCGCTTTAGATTAGTACCGACTGTCACGTGACCAACTGATACGTAGTAATTGTTATGCGGATTTGCTTAGTCGTGGATGTTTCTAATAAACTGGTCACTCAGTGTATGGTTTATTTAATGAGCTTCTACAAATTCCTGTATTCATGAATATCTATATGGGTCATTCCACGTCAATTCAGGCAGAAAGTTTACAGTTTTGGCATTGACCTCTCGGATTTTAATGAAATTTGGTATATACAATTGCCCTAGAGAGTTAGTAATGAACGCCAAATATTATTATTTGTTTTTCATTTTTATGGAAGTTACGGACATTTAAAATCTTCGAAATTTGAGTGGGGGCCTTATTTATGAAGTACTGTAACTTCGGTTGTATTTTACTTGTAAAGATGTAATTGGTGACATTTGAAAGCTCTTTAACTATAGATTCTATATGAAATTTTGTGCCTTACGATTGTGCGAGAAGTGGTTTGCAAATTGGAGACTTGACCTAAATGTTGACAAATGCAAGGCAATGTTCATTACGAAGAAACGTCGAAAACCACCGAGTCCTCTCTTCCTTTCTGGTAAAGAGCTCGAATGGGTTAAGAATTACAAATACCTCGGAGTGATGATAGATGCCAGGCTGAATTGGAGTGACCACGTCTCCTATGCGATAAATAAAGCTAAGAAGGCTAAGTTTAGTTTAGTTGCTCTTCTGGGGCGAAACAGCGCCCTTGGAATGGATAGCAAACTCTTGCTTTATAAGATGGTTAAACGAATCATTCTTCTTTATGGTATGCCTGCCTGGGCTACAATATGCAAATACAGATGGAAGGATCTCCAAACATTCCAAAACGTTATTCTGAGGATTATCGCCCAACTTGACAGTAGAGTCGCAACAAATATTTCAATTGCTGAAGATTTCCATATACCTCCAATTGGTAACTATGTCCAGGAGTCGTTGAATAAGTTGCTTCCGAAGATTAAGGACCATCCCAATCCTCTGGTTGCAGATATTCTGGAGCATCCACTCACGTTTAGAAGTTTACTCAGGCATCGCAGGCCTCGACACGTCCTGGACATCAATTTCGACGACATCCAAAAGGCCATCTTTCCCGAATACTGGATCTCATAGCTCCTCGTGCCCCTCGTCAATCAACAATCAACTCTATCGTCCTTATAAGAAAGGACCCTATCTTATCCTCTGGATGACTTAACTAGGTTTCATCTGGCTTCTTGCCTAGTTCAGTGTACTTCCCCTGGTTACTTCCTGGATGAGTATGGCAGTGAAAGCGTTGCTTTCGGACCGCTCGTTTCGTATTTCCCTGCGCTGTTCGATTGTCGATTGTATGAAATTTTAAAATTGTATTGCGCATGCGCAAATATTTGAATGTAATAAAAATATTCTATTTATGCAAATTTCTCAAAAGTTGGGTATTTTTTTTCGTTAAAAAATTATTAGTATCTTACACATATTTTCATAAAAACAATACAAAATATTCAGAACCGTGTTTTGCTCTGTTTCGAAGATATTGATTTTTAAAGCTTGAGCTCCAAGCTGCGGGAGTCAGGTAGTAGGGACTTGACTATTCGTACACGGAAGAGAAAGTGTGCAACCTTAGGACCATTCATTAATTTACGTTTTATTATTTATATAAATAGTATTATTAATTATAATTACACGAAAAAATAAAATCAATACTAGCATTACAATAATATTTAGATCAATAGGAAAACTGTTTCTTAGAACTTCAGATTTTTTTCAGAAGTCAGAAAAGTATTGAGCACCTGTTAAATAAGAAGATAATTTAGTAAGAAAATATAAATTTTCTTTATGATGTCGAATTGTTATATTTACTTTACACTTCCTCAGTCACTTCTGAGTTACCCTGAAGGAAGAGATGAATTGCAGAGGCAGGTGAAATTGATACAGGCTTCAATATACAGGGTGATTCAAAGTTAATGTGCAGTAGTGCATGGAAACATGTCCTACTTGTTGCACGCTTTGCAGGACGTCTTTGCTGATCGGATCATCTCGCGTGGTATCTGTGTCTGCATGCTCGCCGGACCACACACCTCTGTGTCTGCATGCTCGCCGGACCACACACGTCTGTGTCTGCATGCTCGCCGGACCACACACGTCTGTGTCCGCATGCTCGCCGGACCATACACGTCTGTGTCCGCATGCTCGCCGGACCATACACGTCTGTGTCCGCATGCTCGCCGGACCATACACCTCTGTGTCTGCATGCTCGCCGGACCACACACGTCTGTGTCCGCATGCTCGCCGGGTGCCTTGAAAGGTAAAGTGTATGCAAACAAACTTTACACTTCATTTTGCCTGAGCTGAAGGAGGAAATCACAACTGAAGTTCAGCAAATCTCACCAGCCATATTGAGCAGAGTGTTTCACAACGTGGAACTGCTCTTTTATCTCGTCATCAGGGATTGAATGTCCCTTTGGGAAGTGGTGAATGTCGCAGAGTGCAAGATCTTTCATCTTTGAACTGTGAGCGCTGCAACACCCCTAGCGTGTGGCGATTGTTTGCGGGCGAGAGTTATCGTGCTGCAGAAAATGGTCCAAGGCTGCCATTCAATCCTGGTGTCGACAACAACCCCGGACTTCCTCTTCGATGGGTTCACCCGGGTGGTCACACGTTGGTGCAGCGCGTGGAAAGGGATGCGGATAATGTCGAAAAGTGAAGAGTGCATTACATAGAGGACAAATGTCAGTATCAGATATAGAAAGAATTTTGAAACTCGGTTAAAATTATAAAAGTTACAGCAATGGAGGCATTACTTTTCGATCTACCCTCGTATCTTCTCTACATTTATTGAATTTTCGGATATTACCACAAAATTTAGATTTCTTAGGATGCCTTGTCCATCTGAAGAACTATTACATACAAAACTGTTATATCTGTAATGTGGCTTGGGACTCGAGCTTTAAAAATTAATATCTTCAAAACGGAGCAAAACACAGTTTTGAATTTCTTGTATTGTTTTTATGGAAGTATGTGGAAGATATTAATGTTTTTTAACGAAAAAAATACTCACCCTTTTGAGAAATTTGCATAAATAAAATATTATTATTAATTTAAATATTTGCGCATGCGTAATATAATTTTAAAAATTTTATGTAGAATCTACAGTTAAAGAGCTTTCATATGCCGCCAATCACATCTTTCTAAGTAAAATACAACCGAAGTTACAGTACTTCATAGATAAGGCCCCCACTCAAATTTCGAAAATTTTAAATGTCTGTAACTTACATAAAAATGAAAAAAAAATTAATAAAATTTGGCATTCATTACCAATTCCCAAGGACAATTGTATATACCAAATTTCACTAAAATCTGCCTGAACTGGCGTGGAATGACCCATATCTAAATGAGACCTTTTAGGGAAATAATAGTAATACATCAAATAAGAATCTACAGTTAAAACTTCGTAATGGACCCCTAAATATCACACAATGACTGTTTTCTATTTCAGGAAAACCTAGTTATTATTAGAAATTGTAGTTACTGAAACTGCCTTGGAACTATTATAGTAGTGATATCTAATGAACAATTTATAGATGCTAAAAGTTGAATGTGTTTGTTGGTTTTAATTCTAAAGGCCAATAATTGCATAATTAACAACCTTATAATACGGAGGGTTGATTCAGATAAAATGAGACGACTTTAAACGCCGCGTATGACCTTGATGGAATGTGATTTGCATGACTCGTCCACTATTCATGGGGATTAGCTTTGCATACACTTGTTGCTGTTATTTGGGACATTTCGTGCTGAAACATGGCTTCCAAAATCACAGCTTTTTGGGAAGGGTATATGTTTGGCCTTTCCGACGCTAACTTCAGTCTTTCGTGCATTGTGGAATTATGCAAACGAAATGGTATTGTGGTATCCAAAGCTACTGTGGGTCGAGTAATCAAAAAGAACAAATTGCGACTATCTAATGAACGTGGACCGGTCTGAAGTGCTGAAAGAAAATCCCCCCCACACTGAGAAGTCTAGCCCAAAGGAAAGGTATTTCACAGGCAACAGTCTCCAGAATAATTCATGACAATCTTGGGCTGGAGCGACGTCATAAAGTGCGCGGTCACAGACTGTCGGCCAGGCACGTGCAGGAACGATTCACCAACGCCAGAAAACTGCATGAAAACCATCTTGCAGGTGACCGATGGAAGTGGGTTGTCTCCTTGGATGAAGCTTGGGTGTACCTCGATGACACCAACAAACCCGGCGCAATTTACTATCGCGAAAGAGCGGGCAAGGCCAGGTCCGATTTTGTCCGAAGGTGCAAGGAAAAGTTTTCAAAGGGCTTCATGGTGGTTGCCGGATATTGCTCACGTGGACTGCTCACAATTCGTCGAGTTCTTGGAAACTGTAAAATTAGAGCAGCTTACTTCCAGAGTAATGTAATGGACCATATATATCGGCAGGATATCCCACGTCTGTACCCTGGTGAGCAATCAAAAGTTTGGATCCACATGGACAAGGCATCAAGCCACATTGCCAAGTCATCTGTGGCTTACTACATGAAGATGGAACAGGAGAGGGGCATACGAGTTTTTCCCCTCTCTCATGTGCCTGTAAAATCTTTTGACGCATCACCGATGGATTTCTGTGGTTTTGGTCTCCTGAAACGACGGCTCGGAAGTCGCCGACCAAGGACCGTTGATGGGCTGTGGAAAGTGTGTCAGCAGGTGTGGAACGAACTTCCCATGGAGTCCCTCAAACTCAGCCTACTTCCGTGGAAATTACGGTGCCGGGCGATAGTCGAACACAACCGATGGTGGCGTCATGGTATTACACCATCGTAACAGAACTGCAAAGTCGTCTCATTTTGTCTGAATCAACCCTCAGTATATCATAGATTGGCATTAATGGGTTAAAGACTGACAACAAAGTAATGTATTCATTCACTTTCTAGCGACTTATAAATGGTAGTCTTAAAAAAATAAACAACTCTATGCATTGTGTTTAAGCATTAGGAGTTTATTTGTCAGCTTCGAGACAAATCTATCATTTTGCATCCTCAAGGAAAATTCTTGCGAGAAATTGCAAAGTTTATAGGAATATCAAAAAAACTCAGTCTTTAATTATGTCACGAAAGGTGAGACACATGGACATCACCATGAGGACCAAACGACAAATATGCAGAGCAGCATGAAATAAAAAGACATCCGCAGCTAAAATCAAGCATTGCCCTAATTAGCCGTAAACGTGTGTAAACAGACAAGTCTAAATGTTTTGAATCAAAGTGGATATTTAAAATTTCAAGCCGTGAAGAATAAACCTCCATTGACATTAATGCATAAAGCCAATACAATGGAGTGGGGAAAGGATAAAGTTGGATGGAATCTGCAGTGGACACAAGCAATCTTCAGCGACGTAAAAAATGGAATATGGATGAGCCTGATCTAGGTGCATACTACTGGCATGATCTGAGAAAAGAAGGTTTATTGCATTCCAAGAGATAACTAAGAGGTGCAAATGTAATGACATGGACTGCATTCTCTTTTCATGGGAAAACGCCATTGGTCTTCACATCATCAAAAATGAATGCAAATTCATACCACGATATACTGCAAAATTACCATGCTAGGATAAATGTAAGGGAGGAAATGGAATTTTTATGCGACAATCGACATTCGAACAGTGAAGTGTACAGGTATTGGACATTGAAACTGAAACACCTGGTAGAAATCCAAAA
>JAHWFO010057790.1:62666-78910 GCA_023313115.1 Rhysida immarginata | reverse complement strand
GAACCATAATGGTTCCACTAAACCAGGTTCCTTGAAACCAATTTGGACTATCATTACTTTTACGTGATATTCATTTATGATACATCATCACAATTTGTTTGATATATTACATGCCATATCTTATCATTGAAAATTTTTGAAGGTGTCATAAAGGTACCATTAGTGCACGTGCCAATGTTTCGATTGCAACAATTTTCAAAATGGTTCATTTCCTGAACCATATTTATTGGCCGAAATAGTAATGAATAACCGCATCTATCTCGTCATTACGATTTGTTTGATATATTACTCAATATTTCTTCCCATTGAAAATTGCTGGGCGGGAAAATAGAGGTACCATTTGTGCACGTGCCAATGAACCGATTTAGATAATATTTGTAACTGGTTCGTGCCATGAACCATATTCATCGACTGACGAAAACAGATTTTGAAAATCTTTCATAACCTCGGAGGAGTTTGAGTTACAGACAGACAGACGGACAGACACGTTTCCCCACACTGATAGCATAAAGCACCTTTCGGTACTTAATAAACCGCGGAAAATAAAGAGCTTCTTTATTTGCGCGCACATACCCATACGATGACTCCATTGTTCTGACCATACGTAAAGCTGTGTGCATGTCAGTCTTAGAAACCTCAGTTTTGGCCATTTTGGAGTTATTAAAGTTTTAAAGACCCACAACCCCCTCCTTCCACAACAGAAAAAAAATTGTTTTTTGAATCTGTTATATTTCAAAAGTCGTCTTCCACTTCTTTGGCTTTATGCCGGATTCTGGAAGAGCGTGTATACCCCCTCGGTGTATTCTTGGTACTGTTTATGCAATCACTTGTTCACAGCGCTTACATTGTTCAACTACGCACAATAGAGGCAGAAGGTTCAAACTCTTCAAAATTTCAGCCGCATAGCGTTGTTCGTGTCGTAGAAATAAATCGTGGTGCATTGCTCTTTTGAACGCTTCTTGTAGAATTCTACTCAACCTAAATTTTAAGAAATGACCATTGCAAACTAAATTGAACAAAATAATGAAAACACGTCACACTGTTCCCTAGAAATGATAGGCGTTGCTTACTACCGAGTTGAATTGGTTCACTCGTTAGCAGATTCTGGTGCTGCTGTGGTGATTGCACATTATGTTCACCTGACCTTAAATAGAGGCAACTTGTTGCTCTTAGTCGGTACATTCATGAAATCAGACGTCTACTTTATGAGCTGTCTATAGTATATATCAATTAACGAAAAACGGAAGGCGATAGAAACGTATGGTTTGCTGCGTTCTGCTTAGGAAACCAGGGAATTTATTCGCACCAAGTTTCAAAATTAGTTGTAAAGTTCGTCAACAGATGGCGATGCTATTCTCTACGCATTCTGTCCCGTCAGATCGGCATTCTAAACCTCGCTCAGCATTCGACTAGCGTGTGCTTCAAAACTGGTTTATTCGTTAGAACAGTAGGATGTTGCTTGTTTTGGAGTTTCATCACCCGGACCACGGTGCAATGAAGCACAGTTTCCAAAGGAAATTCTGTGTCAGAAACGGACCGACAAACAGTACAATAAAGGCTCTATTCTAAAAATTTGAACGAATGGGGAACGCCAAAGTCGACCGTCCTGGAAATGTCGGCTGCCCAAGCGCAGCAGAAAGTTGCAGTCGTTCAGCAGGTTATCCAACAGCGATTTCGAGTTTTCATTCGCCAGATTGCTTGTCAGACTGAACTACAACGAATGTCATGCGGCACAGTTTTCACTTGTTTACTTACTAGATCCAGACTCGCCGCCAACCTCTATACGAGGAACGAAAGCTATGCTGCTGAAGCTGGATGCCTGCGAAATCAGTGTTGGAAACATTTGGTTCTCCGACGAGGCATATTTTTCCCTCGACGGCATTGTCAATAAACAGACTGGCGCATTTGGGAAACGGAGAATCCGCATTTAGCCATATCTTCATATATCTTCATCCCTGCATCCACCAAAAGTCGTGGTTTGGGCTGCCATTTACTCCAGAAGACTCATTGGACCCTTTTTCCGAGCCAGAGGATTACAGCAGCAAAATGTCTGGACATTCTCCATGAATTTGTGGCCATTCAAATGCTTTGGAGGAAGGTAGGAACAGCTCGTGGTTCAGCCCGGCCACATCGTACGGCTGGAGTGTTCGATTTTCTCAGCGAACATTTCCATGATCATGTCGTTGCCCTTAACTACGAAATGCATACACAGTGTGGCATGGTTTGGCCTCCCTATTCGCCAGATTTGACGCCATGCGATTTTTTTTTTCTTTGGGGGTACTTGAAAGACAAGATGTATCGTCACAATCCACTATCCATGACATTTGTGAAGAACATTCTACCCATGATGGAGAATCATAAAAATACTCTTTGTTTCTGGTATTCTGGACCATCCACTCGTTGTTAAGGGTCCCCTCAGGTTTCGAAGACCCTGCCATATCCTGGATGCCTGCTTTGATGACGTTAACAAGGCCGTCTTCCCCAACTATTGGATCTTTTAGATCCTGCTGATTTTTGGGGACTCTATTCGTCAATCTACAATCTGACTCTCTTCCCTTCTGGGGACTTCTTCTCTGAAGGACTAAAGAGGTTCATCTGGCTTCTCTCCCAGTTCTGTGTACCTCTTCTGGTTTACTCTTTGGGCGAACGTGCAAAGTGAGCTTGGCTCCTGGATCACTCGCGTCTTTCTTTTCACTTCACTGTTCGATTGTTGATTGTCGTCACAATCCACAAACTAAGCTGAACTGGAACAACACATCTCCTTTCCATGTCAGACCATTCCAACTGAAATGCTGGCACGGGCGTCTGCGAATTTTGTCCTCAGACTGCACCACATTTTGCTGCAAATGGTGGTTATTTTGAAAGCATTGTTTTATAATTTTCCCCAGTCAGCAGCGCCATTTGTTGACGAACTTTGTAACTATTTTTGAAACTTGGTGCGAATACATTTCTATCGCCTTTCGTTCTTTGTTAATGGATATTTTCAAATCGTCGCTCGTTTTTGGAACACCCAGGAGTTTTTCTTCAGATTGTTACCCACCATTGTTAAGCTTATGAATGGGAAATGCGTAAATTGAGCTAAGGTTCAGACTGCCTAAATTCCAAGATGAATATGTTGAAGGTTACTTGAACGTCCATGTTGTGTTTTTTTGCAGGCTCAGTAATGACATTAAAGGCCGATTGATTCGCGAAGACTTTCAACAAAGTTTGAATATCAAGGTATACTCATGGCACCATGCCATTGAAAATGTTCAGTCTTGGCTTGAATAGCATATGATGACGATCTAAACATCTCTGGCCAGAGCAGTCACCAAAATCAGCAATAATGAGTCCAGGACCTATTTTGTAAACAGATCATAAAATTCTAGTAAATCCCATCAGGATTGGCCAAAATGGATTCTAATCTTACTTTACGAGACGTTTCCATTATTTTGTCCAACTCTTTTCATAGAATTGTTGTTAATTTAATGTTTTATATCAGGTGCGGGTAAATATAAAATTTAAAACTGGTGAAAGAGTTCTATGTGGCGGAACTCTCTTAACACCTCGATGGGTCATGACAGCGGCGCATTGTCTTGACTACAACAAGTAAGTAATATAGAAATGTTAGGTATTCTTCTTAGCACTTATATTTAATATTTTAGAGATTGGTTGAATTCTTAGAGTTTATTCAGCTTCTATACAAAGTTTTATCCTCCTGAACAAGTCCGACATGCGTTTTTCTGGTCCTGAGCAGTGAGCTCCAAGATGTACGAGGGGCGATTGATAAATAAGGTCTCCATGGCTGTAACTTTTTTATTTGTTAACCGATTTTCAAAATTCTTTTTGTATCTTGAACTCACATTTGTCCTCTATGTAATGCACTATTCACTTTTCAACATAGTCCCCATCCCTTTCCACGCATTGCGCCAACGCGTGACTAGTTGGGTGAACCCGTCGGTGAGGAATTCCGGAGTTGTCGTCGACACCAGGATTGAATGGCAGCGTTTACCTCGCCGTCCGAACCAACTCATGTCCCTTAAGGGGCTCTTTTTTCTTTGGGAAGTGGTGAAAATCGCAGTGTGCAAAGTCTTTCATTTTTGAACTGCAATTTTTCATCTTTGAACTGTAGGCAATGCAACGCCTCTGGTGTGTGGTGACTCGTGTGCGGGCGGACGTTATCGTACTCCAGAAGAGGGTCCAAAGCTGCCATTCAATCCTGGTGTCGACGACAACTCCGGAATTCCTCTCCGACGGGTTCACCCAACTAGTCACGCGTTGGCGCATTGAGTGGAAAGGGATGGGGACTATGTCGAAAAGTGAATAGTGCATTACATAGAGGACAAACGTGAGTATAAGATACAAAAAGAATTTTGAAAATCGGTTAACAAATAAAAAGTTACAGCCATGGAGACCTTATTTATCAATCGCTCCTCGTAGTTGTTGGATATACGCTACAATATCATCACTGTTGAAATTAGACCCCTTGATTGTAGGGAATAAAAAGAAGTCGCAAGTTGCCAAATCTGGAAAATAGGAGGGATTTGTCAACATATTGACCCGATTTTCACAGAAAAACTCCCTTTTAACGGCGACATGTGCCGGAGCGTGGGATGGTGTCACAACAAACCTCTGTTCCGATCTTCGGGCGGTTCTCTTTCCATTTTTCTAGGACTTTTAGCACGCAGGATGACACATACTACTCTGCTATAACTGTCTTTTTGTTTTCAAGCGCAACAGTGCATACATGGCCGGTGGAACAGAAGACAGTTGCAACCATCACCCTCCCAGCACTCTGAGAGCATTTTCATTTCTGTTGTTCGGGCTGTTTTCTGCTCTTGGGTGGCCTCACTGCGAGGTTCATCTTCAAGTGACCATCTTCCCCTCTTAAACTCGCGATAGAAGGACAAAACTTTACTCAGAGCTCTGCCAGGAAACGTCTGTTGTAAAGTTTCAAAACAATCCGACATTTCTAATCTTTTGGAATAGTCATAGAAAATCATAGCTCGTCTTGCCTGCTGATTAAACTCCATTGTACGAGGGGTGATCAAGAAGTAAAGTTACAAAGCCTGCATTGAAATGTGTGCATTTTATTTCATACAATCAATACAGCCAACTCCGTATTGGTTTAGGAAATGAGTTTGAATATTTCCTCCTGGTAAAAATCCTGTCCTTACGTGTTCAGCCAAGATGCCGCAAAGTGTTTCACCTCATCGTCTGAAGCGAATCTTCGCTCACCTAGGTGCCCCTTCAAGTGAGGAAAGAGGTGACAGTCGCTTGGAGCGAGATCCGAGTTGTAGGGAGGGTGTTTGATGATGTTGAAGCAGTTTTACTGTGCGCTGATGGCAGTGCATGCAAGCGACGTCCAATCGCATCCCAGAGGATTCATTTTGTGTTAGTTCAGGCAAGACTGCTGGCCAGGGAAGCATCTGGGTACTTTGCAGGGCATATTGGCTGATGCATGCTGTGTGAGGTCGGGCTTTATCCTGCTAGTAAATGGCATTGGGCTGTCGCTGAAGGAAGGGTAGTGTCACCGGATGCAGCACCTCATCCAAGTATCTTTGGGACATCCAGGTGTCATCAAACGGAACAGAGGTGGCCTGCTATTGTAGGAGATTGCGCCCCAAACTAAGATGCCACGTTGTCGCGCGGTGTGTTATTCCACAGTTGTGGCAGGATTGGACCTGTCACCACGTTGGCACTAAACTCTCACACAGTGACTGTCATTGCGAAACAAGTGTGATTCGTCTGAGAACACCACCTTGTGCAATTCCACTGTCCAAGTGCCTTTTTCTTGACCCAATGCAAAGGAAGGCCTCTGCAACATGGGGTCAATGGCAGTCTTCTTAATGGACGATGTGAATGCAGGGTGCCGGCGACTAATCGACGAATAATTGTCCTGGATGTATGGGAGCATCCAGGACATGCTGCAAGACGTCAAAAGAAGTGGCCTGGAGGTTCGCCAAAGCTTGCCAGTGTACACGTGCACACGGGCTGACGCCGCTGGGGCCGCACCGGAGCCTCTCAAGCATGCCACATTCCTTTGTTCCGTCTATCTTAGCCATAGCTGATGCACCGTGGACGCCTGTAGGTTGCAATCTGCTGATATTCGACGAAAGGGCCAACCTGCCCTTATGAGTCCGATCGTGATTTCGTTTATCTGCTGGAAATGCCTTGGTTGACGGCGTCGTGGCATTCTCTGCAACTAAATGTTTCCTCAGCAACCAGTGAAAATAATTATAAGACAGAGGGGTCCAAAAAAGACTTTCTAGGGGTACTCACTGTTTCTAATTCAATAATTTCGAAACAAAAAGACTTTGTCCTTTGAAATATATGTTATTACATCAAATATCAATTACATTCTTTCTTAGGTGTTTACTTCTTTCTTATAGGAGCACCTTAAAAGCTGCCAATATTACCCTCCATATGGGCGATCATTATTTCTTCTTCAAAGATCCAACAGAACAGATAATTCGAGCACAAGAAGTGAAAACCGTTAAACTTTAGAAATATATTCCTAGTAATAATAAAAATATTACAACTCTTGATTACAGAATACTGAAAGGCACATTTCATTTACGTTTAGATTAGGATCCATCCAAAATTTCATGGTGTAACGGGAAATGATATTGCTCTTATAAAATTACGGACTGAAGCAAAGATAACGAAGGCTGTTCAAGTTGGATGCCTGGCGCAAAAATCACAAGTTTATATTGGCAAAAAAGCAAGAGTGATTGGATGGGGCTTGACTGCCTCAGGTAACATATGAATCTATTTTAAGTTATTATTTTTTATAATAAAACTTAAAATGGATATAAGCACATACAGAGGTTTGAGTACGTTATGATTGAACGATTTCGAACTGTCAAAACGTTATGAAAATCCTAGGCGCCATCTATACTCGTGGGGACCTTGATTACAGTGCAGTTTCCATTATGTAGCAAGGCACTCATGCCGAACTTCTACTTCTCTCGAAAAACCTTCCACTTATTATCCAAAGTTCTTAGGCCCATTATAAGAGTCCAAAGCGGGTGATTTTAGAAGGACATCTTCAATGAAATTGCCTATTTGGCTTACTCCTCTGCCATTTTTTACATAAGTACGAGGGTGGGCTGAAAAGTAATGCCTCCATGGCTGTAACTTTTTTATTTTTTAACCGATTTTCAAAATTCTTTTTATATCTGATACTCACATTTCTCCTCTATGTAATGCACTATTCACTTTTCGACATAGTTCCCATCCCTTTCCACGCACTGTACCAACGCGTGACTAGTCGGGTGAATCCGTCGGAGAGGAATTCCGGGGTTGTCGTCGACACGAGGATTGAATGGCAGCTTTGGATCCTCTTCTGCAGCACGATAACGCCACACATTAGAGGGGGTTGCAGCGCCTACAGTTCAAAGATAAAAAATTGCAGTTCAAAAATGATAGACTTTGCACCTTGCGACTTTCACCACTTCCCAAAGAGGAAAGAGCACCTTAAGGGGCATGAGTTGCGTTCTGACGACGAGGTGAAACCTGCCGTTCGGTCTTGGTGTCGACAACAACCTCGGAATTCCTCTCCGACGGGTTCACCCGACTAGTCACGCGTTGGTACAATGCGTGGAAAGGGATGGGGACTATGTCGAAAAGTGAATAGTACATTACATAGAGGAGAAATGTGAGTATCGGATATAAAAAGAATTTTGAAAATCGGTTAAAAAATAAAAAAGTTACAGCCATGGAGGCATTACTTTTCAGCCCACCCTCGTAATATTGGTTTCAGAAGGCTTTGGTACACACAAAAATTGCTCTTGCGGCATTTCTGAATATAGAGGGAGCTTTAGAGAAACTCGTCCGTCGTTTTCATCCGCATATACCCAAATGTGTTTGTCATGCAATGCTTTTTGTCACCACTGTTTCGTACAGTTCGGGTAGATTTCTTTCCAAAAAACACTGAAGACCTAATTATTGAGTTTGGATAAGGGAATGTCCGCAATGACCATGCATTTGCAAGGCTCTGTTGCATATTCTGACTTTTGATTCCCCTGTGGTGATAGGACTGTAGAAGTTAAGTTTGCTTATGCATCTTCTCTATGCGATGTTTTGATGTTAAGTGAATGGAAGTGTGTAAATGCTGTACATCTGTGATCTTTTTTTTTCAGCAGTTATACTTTGCTACAGCATTTGCAGAAAAGAACTTTGCCATCTGTTGAGAACAGATTCCAAATTCTTGGACGATATTGCTGGCATTTTGTGCATGCAGATCTTTTCTCTTTTGGCATGGTTGGCTTTCAATCGAATATAGCTATAGCAGATATTAAAATAACATCAAAAATTTTTAATATCAGTAATTATAGGATTTATTGTAAAGTTAAATTTAACAAAATATAAAGTAAAACGATTTACTTACAGTATTATTGATGGAAAACGTTAGTCTTGTGATATTAAATATACTTTTTATGTAAAGGTTTTTCTATCGAAAAATGGAAGGAAAAATTCTGCGACTTGGGTGTCATGGCTGGATAGGAGAGATTCTCAAGCTGTGAGCCAGGTGCCTGCCTCCCATTGGGCTTTCAACCTTGACAACTTGGTTGTCTTTAAGACACCTTGAGACGCATGGCTGTCCGGGTGTCTGCGATAACCCAATTGGTAGAGGCATCGGCCATGACAGCCGAGGTTCCTGGTTCGAACCCAGGTCGCAGAATTTTTCCTTCCATTTTTCGAAAGAAAAATCTTTACCTGATGCTTGGAGGTTTATCTCCAGTTTATAATATTAATTATTATTAATTTAATTTTTAGGTATTTATAACTCTTAAACTAAGACGTATCTTCAAATATGTTGTTTGTAAGTATATGGGTCTTTAAAACAACAAGTCATTTTACGACATAGAGTCGACTCGTTTCAGCCGTAGCCTTCTTCAGGACTGTGTGTATAATGATTAAAGAAGCTTAGAAGAATACTCAAGGGCAGAGAGGGTTGAGGAGCCAAGAAGATTGCTGCATTCGTAATTTAAAAAAAACAATGAGAATACGATTATTCTAGCCCAATAAATTCATGAAAATATCCTGGTTGGTGGTATCCTGGACCACTCACTCACTATCAGGGGTTCCCTCAGGTTTCGAAGACCCCGTCATATCTTGGATGTCAATTTCGAGAACATTAACAAGGCCGAGTTCCCCAACTACTGGATCTGCTAGATCCTAGTTTTTCGGACTCGCTATTCGCCAATCCACAATCCGATTCTCGTCCCTACCATGAAGGGACTCTTTTCTGGATGACTTAAAGAGGTTCATCAGGCTTCTTTCCTACTTCAGTGTACCTCATTTGGTTTACTTTTTGGGCGAGCGTGTAAAGTGAGCTAAAGGCTTCTGGACCACTCGTACTACACTGATCGATTGTCGAACCTGTCATAAAATCATTTGTTGTTTTAAAGACCCATATACTTATATGTATATATTCGTAAAGTAAGGCCTGTTTTGCATTAAAAACAAAACTACTATATACTATATTTTCAAAATTTTTTCTTTACCAGATTCTATGTACCTTTTATCTATTTTTCCACATGATTTCCAAGTTTATTTAAGCAGTTGTCATAGCGCTCAATGTACTTCCGCATGATCACTTCATAGAAGCTGCCAGTTTTTACATTTTCATCGTCGATGAAATGCAGGCTGCCGATGATCTCCTTTAGAACCTGGAACAGGTGGTAGCCACTGAACTGTAAGACGGGTGGTCAAGTTGTTGCCAAACAATAGATCTGATTAGTTGGGAATAACTTGACTACCCGTTTTACAGTCCGGACCTCGCGTCCAGTGGCTACCATCTGTTTCGGGAGCAAAAGGAGATCATTGGCAGCCTGCATTTTAGCGACGATGAACAAATAAAAACTGCGTGACATTCTTCACTGGCGGCAGCTTCTATGAAGTGATCATGCGGAAGTACATTGAGCGCTGTGACAAGTGCTTAAATAAACTTGGAAACTAAGTGGAGAAATAGTTAAAGATACATAGAAGCTGGTAAAGAAAAAATGTTAAAAATATATATAGTAATTTTGTTTTTATTGCAAAACGGACCTTACTTTACGAATAACCCTCTTAATATTGAAACCATAAACAAAACCAGCTTTACTTAAGGTTCCTAACCCTACTTATGAGTACACAACCGTTAACTGAATTAGAAACCTTTTAGAAATATGTATTGGTGTCCATTTAGCCTGAAATACAGCACAATGCGATTCCACAAGATATTTAAGTGAATATATGTATCAGGTTTTGCAAATGTTCTGTTACACATGTGAGGACCCTCGCAATAATGACATAACTATGTGTGTGATGCAGTTAGACACGGTTTTTATTGTCAGAATTGATATTGGTGTGTGTATATAATGCATATTAATCGATGTAACCGCCATCGGCGGCAACCACACGCTCTAGGCGCGGTCTAAAAGCCCGACAAACGTTACGGATGTCGTCTTTCTTCATGATCGTCCACACGCGGTTCACAGTTGCTTTCAGCTGGTCGACGTTGCTGTGACGGATCTTCCAGTCCTTGCTTTCGATATTTGCCAACACGCTGTTGTCAAGAGGGTTGAGGTCGGGCGACTGAGGAGGCCCAAAGTCCTTCGACCAGAAGATCATGTTTGACCCCAGCCACTCTTGAACGGTCTTGGCACTATTGGGCCTGTTGAAGGATGTAGTTCGCATTCCTCGTCACTTTTTTCACCCTGGGCAAAGATATCCTTGTAGTCGGCTGAGGTAAGCCTGTAACGCCACGACACCGAGCATCATCACTGAGGCCGGGTGCTTGGTTATAGTCACGTAGCGGACCTCAGATGTCTTGGCCACGCGGTCGTTCTGCTAGTTGACGACCGGGTCGACCGTGATGGTTTTTTCATCAGAAAAGATGACAATGCGGTTGCCATGGCTCTTCAAGTCGTTGAGAAAGCGGCGATAGCACTCCCGACGTTTTTCTCGCATGCCATCCGTCAGCAAACTCTTGCCACCTTCTTCCTTGATGGCTCTAGACACCGTGGCCACAGAAATCTTCTTTTTCTTTGCAAACTCTGTCATTTTGAGAATTGGATCACCTTCGAAGGCTTTTGACACCCACACGATTGATAACGCGAGGTCTGCCTGCACGTGGGTGATCCTTGAGGCCTTTCCCTTTCTTCAGCTTCTCTGCGACTCTGTGGACAGTCATCCGGCTGAGGTTGAGCTGCTTAGCGATGTCAGACTTGTTGTGGCCCGCGCGAAGGAGCGCAGAGATCTCAATTCTGTTACGTTCCATCGCAATATCCTTGCATCTGAATCGCATTCATTCCACCTATATACGTTTATATTGTGGTATCGCCCACGTCTTCAACAGCACCTGCTCCATGGATGCTTTCACCCCCCGATATCGACGCATCCGCAGATGTGCAACAGAACTTTTGCAAAACCCGGTATGCAGAATACAGGTATTCAGGAGACTAATGTACACTTCACTGTTCGATTGTCGGACGTTGAAAATAGTCTATGATTATCTGCTAGTGATAAACATTAGGTGAGGCTTAACGATGCCTCTTCGACGAAAGAGGGCGACATTTCAACAGCTTACGCAGTTAAAACGGGGGAGAATCATCGGCCTTCGTGAAGGAGGATTTTCCTAACGTGCAATAGCAGCGTAACAGCAACACAGTGATGCGAGTTTGGAAGCACTGGACCGACGAGAACCGGACAACTCAGAAATCCGGGAGTGGACGCCGAAAGGTGACGTCAACGCGCGATTGTAGACACCTGGTCCGCTTGGCGCTGACGGACCGTACAGCTTCCTCTAGACATGGGTCCACTGCTACATGTGTATCCCTGTCTGCTTCGTTAATTCCTCGACGTCTGCTGCACCGACGCCTGACGCTGCAATGGGCTCATGAACATAGAGACTGGCGTGCAGATTGGCAACAAGTAGGTTTTTTCTGACGAATCCCGCTTTAATCTGTGGTACGATGATGGCCACATTCGTGTTAGACGCTATGCCGGTGAACGGTACCTTCGGGAGTGCATTATCGATGTCATAGAGGACGAACACCCAGAGTTATGATCTGGTGTGCGATTGCGTATCGTGGACGATCTCAGCTGCTACGGATTGTCGATAATCTTAACAGCAATCGGTACATCAGACCAGGCTTCCTTCATGGTGTTGCAATTTTTACAAAGGTGAGTTTATAATGTTGATTATTGCTATATAGTGCTTTTAAACACAGTAGTTACAGAGACCAGATAGTGATTGTTGCTCTAATTTGCATCAAGGTTTCTAATTCAGTAATTGGTAAGGGGACATTAACGTGTTCCTTCTTCAGCTTGATTAATGGAACCAAGTTATATGTAAAAAATATCAATATAATTTCAGATAGCGATTCTGCTAGTCCGGTCCTCAAAGAAACGGATGTACCAATTCTTCCGGGTTACAAGTGTTTTTTGAATGCAACAAGAGATAAAGATAAAATATGCACTGGGTTTATGAAAAGACTTGGATATGGAACTGCTTTTATGGTACAATATATTGCATTTGAATTGTACAGGGTGAGTCAAAAGTCGCAGTATACCCTGTTTTTTCGAAAATCTTGCAGGAATTGGGAAATGTGAATATTCCAGTAAAGTACAGGTGAGGTGGTCTACTTTTTATGGTATGTACCAAACATGGCTGCCATCTTGAATCTAAGTCAATTTTTTTAAATGGAAAGGGGGTCGTATGATATATCACATAACATGAGCATTTTCTGACAATTTCGTTCCTGTAAACAGATTTGAAGTAGCAGTTATGGTTAAAAAGGTACAACACATTTTGTTTGGAATTACAGGCGGGACTGTTCTCCATAAAGGTTTACAGTCATTTAATGTGTTCAACATGGTGTCCCTCTTGACGAAGGACGCCAAAACCATTGTTAAGGTTGTCTCGTCAGTAGCACTTCAGGATTCCCACAGAAAATCTGTATCTCATTTCCCTGACTATCCCTGACATCGACGGTTTCATTTCTCTGACCAAATCGTAATTTTTTTTTAAAAAACATGTCTCTACAACAGCTTTTCAGACACAATTTTATTATTATTATTATTATTATTATTATTATTATTATTATTATTATTATTATTAGAGGAAGCTTTTTAGATATTATTAAAAATTTTCTTAGTAATAGAGAATACATAGTATATTTTAAGGATAAAATATCATCTAGAACTAAAATGGAATGCAGTCTCCCCCAAGGCTCAGTTGTTTAATGTTTTTATGAATGATTTGCCCATTTGTGCTGATGATTCTCTAGTTTATTTATACGCAGATGATATAGCCATATTAACTATGCACAGAAGCGAACAGCTGGCACTTAAGATAACACAACAAAATTTAATGAATGTGGTTGAGTGGATACGGGGTAGTTTAAGTTTAAATATTCAGAAAACCCATTTAATGAGATTTAACATTCCCCGCAAGAATTATGTGAATTTCTTTGAAGAAAAAATGTATATTCATGAAATACACTGTAATAGATCTTCAGCATGCACGTGTCCAAAAATAAATGATGTCATTAATTTCAAATATCTTGGAATGTATTTTGATGCCCAGCTAAATTGGCATTCACATATTTCCTCTCTGAAGTTATTGTTACATAAAGTTATATGTCTAATGTACCATATCAGTCCTTATTGCCCTGTTTACATTAGAAAAATGATGTATAATTCGTTATTTGAACCACGTATTCGTTATGGCTTATAAATTTGGAATAGAGTTTAAAGATATTATTAAGATACAAAATAAAATCATTAAACAAATAACATATGGCATTAAATTACAAGAACATCCAATAGAGCTTCAATATAAAGAATTAAAAATTTTAAAAATCGAAACTTTATTTGAATATATGGTTTTCACACAAAATTATTTTTCGAAAAATTACTTAAAACGTAAAAAACAAGAATATTCTTTAAGTAAGAATATAAATTTTGACATACCCCAGATTTTTAATAATTTTGGAAAGCGAGAAAGGCAATTTTATGTTCCATACTTATTCAATAATGTACCAGAATGGATGCTAAATTTAACATCTTTTAATTTAAGTCGAGTTTTTTATATTGGAAAAACACAATATGTAAGCTCAAAATTGGATAAAAGAAGTTTTACGAAAAATGTTTTCCGTTATATATTAAATGGAATAATACGTATATATTTGTTTAAAACTTGTATATATTTATGTAGACCCTTTTTTTTTTATATCCATACAAGCACAGAAAGGGCTTCGGATTTGGGTTTCGAAATTGGCCTCTAGAAATATTATAGGAAAGAATTGATTATCTTATCGGTGTAAAAAATCGTTGTAAAAAGTAAATTTAAATTTTGTAAACGATTCTTGTAAATTTCGTAAAAATTATCTTGACTCAAATGGAATGGAAATGGATTAGTTGTCATATTATATAAAATTAGTATTAGTATTACGAGGCTTGTTCAAGAATTTTTGTCTCCTGGTCGACAATCGACAATCGAACAGTGTAGTGTATCGGTATTCAAGTGGAACTTGAAGCATAGCTTCCATAATCTCACCCTTCATAATCATATTCCAAGGGAAATACACTGAGCTAGAAAAGAAGCCTGATGTACCCACAAGGGTCATCCAAAGTATGAAAGAAAATTGCCTCCTCTTGGTGGAGGAAAATTTGATTGACGACTGTCTAGACTAGAAGCAGACCACTAGTATTAGATAAAACATGACTTATGAAGTCCAGTAATCTGGAAATAAGACATTATCAATGTCTTCAAAATTGATATCAAGTATATGCCTAGGATCACGATATCTCTTTCTATGCATAGGATGCTTTAAAATGCCCGAGACTAGCTCGTTGCTATGATTTTCTATATTGGGCAGCATGGATTCCATGAGCCCTTGAACGTATTTGCCAATATGAGTCATGTTGAAGTCATTATAAATGGAGGAATTGCGAACAATTCTCCGATCTTTTTGCGCAATAGTCCTAAGGGTAACGTTTTGGAACGTTTGCAGTTCTTTCCATCTAGTTTTACATATTGTGGCCCAGACGGGCATACCATAGGTCAAGATAGTCCGAACAATGACCTTATAGAGTAGGAGTTTATTATCAATGTTTAGAGCACTATTCCGGCCCAGCAGAGCAATCAAGCTAAACTTGTTTTTCGCGGCCTTTTTCAACGCATAAGTTGCGTGAGGAGTCCAGGTAAGTTTAGAGTCAATAACAACACCAAGATATTTGTAAGTTTCAACCCAGTCCAGTTTTTTGCCATATAGTGTTAGAGAATCTAATGATCTCTTTCTCTTCTTGGAGACAAACATCGCCTTGCATTTGTCTACATTCAATTTTAGCCTCCACCTGCTAAACCAGCTTTCACACTCCTTTAGAGCCTTCTGCAGCCGCGAGACTACTACGGCTGGTTGACGAGCACAGGTCAGTATAGCAGCGTCATCTGCGTAAAAAAAGAGCTTACATTTAGAAGGTCTTGGGAAGTCTCGCATAAAATAATTGAATAATACTGGCCCCAGGACTGAACCCTGTGGGACACCAGCATTTACTTCATACATAGGAGATAGACTATCTCCAACTCTGGCCTGAAAGAACCGGTTGGAGAGAAACGAGTGTATCAGAGTAATTATGTCTTGAGGAAATCCATCCATAATCATTTTAAAAATAAGACCATCGTGCCAGACTTGGTCGAAGGCTTTGTGTACATCGAGAAAAACGACCCCACAGTACATAGAGAGATTAAGGGGCTCATTGATATCCGCTGCGAGCCTCCATGTTTGGAGTTGGCAGGAATGGTTTGAGCGAAAGCCAAATTGTTCATCGCGGATGAGATCGTTGACATCACAGTACTCAATGAATCTCTTTAGAATTGTTTTTTCCAGGATTTTGGAAATTGATGGTAACAAGCTGATGGGCCTGTAACTAACAGGATTTGCAGGATTTTGTCCTGGCTTAGGAATGCTTAAGACAACTGATTGCTTCCAAGCATCCGGGAAGTAAGTGTTCTTCCAGCAGTCGTTAATCACTTTTGCAATATCTTGAATTGTATTTTGAGGTAAATTTTTTAGAGCACTGTTCTTAATAGAGTCTTTACCTGGAGCTTTTCTCGTTTTTAAATTTTTAATGATGCTTTGGATTTCATTTATATCAATGCCATGTTTTGGGAATTCATTGCCGTGAACATTATAGAAGCCAGTTATGCAGGATTTAACTTTCTCAGACATATCAAGTCCTATTTGCCGACCATCAGTAGGCGTGACAAA
>JAHWFO010057790.1:23131-49218 GCA_023313115.1 Rhysida immarginata | reverse complement strand
ACACAAGGTTTTTTAAAATTTATTAATTGCATGTAAATAATTTATTAAAGATAAATAAATAAAGTGAAAATAAACTAAAAACTTAATCTGGTTATCATAAAATTGCCTCAACGTTATCATTATTTATATGGAAAAAATTATAATTGAAAATAAAATTTAAAGAAAAATCAATAGTTACAGAATTTACTGATTGCCAGTTATATTTCCAGACGATAATAAGAAAAAAATTTGCGAAAAGGATGCATTTAAGCCGAATTTTAGAGGAAGCGTGACTCACTTGATAGGGCGAACTGGGCCAACAATGGCGGATTTAGTAGCAGACGACGAAGTTTGCCGTACTTTCCTAATCTAGAGCTTTAATGCGTTGAAAATAGCATCGCCATCTGTTGACGAACTTTACAACTAATTTTGAAACTTGGTGCGAATAAATTCCCTGGTTTCCTAAGCAGAACGCAGCAAACCATACATTTCTATCGCCTTCCGTTTTTCGTTAATTTATATATACTGTAGACAGCTCATAAAGTAGACGTCTGGTTTCATTAATGTACCGACTAAGAGCAACAAGTTGCCTCTATTTGAAGTCAGGTGAACATAATGTGCAATCACCACAGCAGCACCAGAATCTGCTAACGAGTGAACCAATTCAACTCGGTAGTAAGCAACGCCTATCATTTCTAGGGGACAGTGTGACGTGTTTTCATTATTTTGTTCAATTTAGTTTGCAATGGTCATTTCTTAAAATTTAGGTTGAGTAGAATTCTATAAGAAGCGTTCAACAAAGTAATGCACCACGATTTATTTCTACGACACGAACAACGCTATGCAGCTGAAATTTTGAAGAGTCCCAGTTTGAAGCTTCCGCCTTTATTGTGCGTAGTTGAATAATGTAAGCGCTGTGAACAAGTGATTGCATAAACAGGACCAAGAATACCCCGAGGGGGTATACACGCTCTTCCAGAACCTGGCATAAACCCAAAGAAATGGAAGACGACTTTTGAAATATAACAGATTCAAAAAAACAATTTTTTTTCTGTTGTGGAAGGAGGGGGTTGTGGGTCTTTAAAACCTTAATAACTCCAAAATGGCTCTTCGCAGCAAAACAGTTTCTTTTCAAATAAGGTTCGTCTCCACTAGTGGCTGTTCATGTCGTTTTTATTGTGTTTGGATCGATAAAATTAATGCTTGTCATTTCTTCGTTTTTATAAAACAAATTAATTTCTCTAAAAAGGCTTACCCAATTGACATAAAAATTCACTAAGACGCAATTTAAGGTACCCTATAAGTAAACTGCTTTGCAACGAAATTGCCTAGGAACATGCTGCCCAAGATGGAACATCATGAAAATACCCTGGTTGCTGGTATCCTGACCACTCACTCACTATCAGGGGTTCCCTCAGGTATCGAAGACCCCGTCATATCTTGGATGTCAATTTCGAGGACATTAACAAGGCCGAGTTCCCCAAATACTGGATCTGCTAGATCCTAGTTTTTCGGACTCGCTATTCGTCAACCCACAATCAGATTCTCGTCCCTACCATGAAGGGACTCTTCTGGATGACTTAAAGAGGTTCATCAGGTTTCTTTCCTACTTCAGTGTACCTCATTTGGTTTACTTTTTGGGCGAGCGTGTAAAGTGAGCTAAAGGCTCCTGGACCACTCGTACTACTTTTTCACTACACTGATTGATTGTCGACGAAATTGCCCCACCAACAAGGAGCTATCCGACCTTATCCATATTTAGTGGGGGGGGGGGGTCGTCTACCTCTGACTAGTAAACAATTAGATGCATGCTCTCGGGACATGACCATTTGGGTTAGTACAGGGTGTCCGGGTGCTGTATAGGTTCATCAGCTGACACCTGAGCGAAACGTTCCATGCAGTAGGGAGAAAGCAACTGCCTCGTGAACGTACAGTACTGTAATCCACACAACGGTCTCAATGCCGCGACGACGACAACGACAACCTTTCACGCAAATAACGGACTTTGAACGAGGTCAGATTATTGGACTCTCCGAGGCTGGATGGTCAACCACACGGATTGCTGACCATGTGTCGCGGGAAGGCAATGGCGAGAGGAAGACACACGTGCCAGAAGACCAGGCTCTGGGGCCCGGAGAAGTACGTCAGCTCGTACCGATAGGCGAATACTGCGAACAGCGCTAGCGGACAGAACCATCACCCTGCGGCAACTACAATGGTGTCGTGAACGAGTGTGTTGGCGAATGGAATGGCGCGCGGTGGTCTTCAGCGACGAACCCCGCTTTTGTTTGAACACCGACTACAGACGCGGACGGGTGTGGCGCAGACCATTGGTACGTGCCAACAAACAAAGCATCCGGTATCGCCATCGTGGACCAACACCCAGGATCACGGTCTGGTGTGCCTTCGGCTGCGATACCAAAACGCCTTTAATCACCATCCAAGGCACCCTGACAGCAGCACGGTACGTCACAGAGATTCTGTAGGCCGTATTACTGCCGTTTCTGCACACCAAACCCGGCACACTCTTTCAGCAGGATAACGCCAGACCACACACGGCAAACATGAGCATGGCATGTCTGCATGATGTCGACCGCCTGCCTTGGCCCGCGAGGTCCCCAGACCTATCGCCAATTGAGCTCGTGAGGGACATAGTGGGACATCGTTTACGATCACCCCGCAATCTCAATGATCTGACACAGCAGATTCACCAGGCCTGGGCAGACGTACCCCAAGATGACATTCGCCACCTGTATGATCACCTACACCTGCGGCTGGAACAATGCATCGCCGCTAGAGGTGGTAACACAACCTACTGATGCCGCTTTCCGTTGGGAGAGACTGTACAAACGAGTGGACGTCTTGGCTCCATAACGTAATAAAAGCGTGTTCAGATGTATCTCATGCTGTATACCTATTTTTGGCTCATTCGGATAACTCCTTGTGGGTGGGGCAATTTCATTGCAAAGCAGTACTTATGTAATTTGTATTCGGTTCTGCTATTTTCCATTTGGAGGAGTTAGCTGCACAAAATTGGTCGCTTATGTACAAACGGAATATTTTTTTCAAAATTTAACATATCTTTTCGAATCATGAGTTTTTAAGTCGATTTCAGAAAAAAATTTTGAGTTTCTGAAGCGAACGCATAGGACTTTACTCTTAGTGAGTGGTAGGCCAATAGTCAACAGGACTGACGAAGCTGGTGTTCCACACTTTCAGAAAAAGAAATTGTGGTGCATTACTTTTTGAACATTCTTTGTGATATAATAAAAGAAAATTTGACGCAAGACTAAAAATCTAGACGCCACTGTTTTGATTCTACGCTATGGGACTATTTTATCGGCCTCGGTGGCTCAGCAGGTTGCGTGATCACCTCTGATGCCCGAGTACGCGGGTTCGATCCCGGCCGAGGACGACGAGGATTTTTCAGGGGTAAATCCTGAGATCACGCACTTCCTTCGGAAGGGAAGTAAAGCCGTTGGTCCCGTGTAGTCGTTTGCCGGCTTCACGTTAAAGAACCCTTGCGAGGCAAAATTTGCGGCCCCTATAACGCCATCCTGAAATGACCATAGCAGTTGAAAAGGGCGTTAATACCAAACAAACCAAACCAAACCATGTCGTTTTGGTGTACTTTACCATTAATTAATAAAAATGCTTATTTACAAAACTTGCATTCTCCAAAATCTGAAGTTTAGTGCTTATCTGGTGTTTAGGCAACTCTACAAATCCTTACTGCTTACAAGGAAAATCGTCCAAATTTGTATCTAACATTTCAAGCTAAACTGAAATATTCGATTCGCCTAAAGCTATTCATTGCCCTGAACAAATAAGAAACCGCACTATTTTATTTTTTTAAAATGCGCCACAAAATAAAGCTGAACTCTTTGTTTGCGCACAAGCACACACGGCAGCGCTGGCGGAGCTCGCCTTCGTTCTGATCGTAATAGAAGGGAAAAAGAAAACAAACATGGAGGGAAGGGAGAAATCGTTGACGGTGGTCACCAATGAACTGCACTTACATCTGTGATATTAAGCATAAAACTTATTTTTGCTGTACAATTATTCGTCTCGAAATAATTTTGAAGACGAGGTAAGAATCC
Source organism: Rhysida immarginata (assembly GCA_023313115.1). NCBI lineage: Eukaryota > Metazoa > Arthropoda > Chilopoda > Scolopendromorpha > Scolopendridae > Rhysida > Rhysida immarginata. The sequence continues at coordinate 45,139 of JAHWFO010057790.1, read as the reverse complement.
ATGAATATTTTTTTTTATTTAAAATTAAAAAGGACCCGATATATACACTGCAAACTATGCATAACAAGCTAAGAAAGCTTTAAAGCTGGTGCATCAAATGGCAGGTGCACGAGCCTCAAGATGGGTAAACGTCCGGATTTAACGGACATCCAAAAAGGGATGATAACAGGCTATCGCAGCAAAGGTGGCACCATCTCCGAAACTGCGCGATTTGCGAACTCATCGTGCTCGATAGTCTTCATCCAACGATCATCCAGTTGGCAGATGCCCTCGCGAAACAACTCCTCCGGTTTCTGGGCGAAAAAGTCACGCACGGCGTCTTCAACCTCACTGACATTGGCGAAGCGCCGTTCACGCAGGAAGTGCGCCACGGACCGGAAGAGATGGTAGTCGGAAGGTGCCAGGTCGGGGCTGTATGCTGGATGTGGCAGAACTTCGATTTTATTCCAGCAGTTGACGACACATCTTCACCCGTTGTTGTGCTTGCGCGGGCATCAGCGCCTGGGGCACAACTCGGCAGCTCCTGTTGACCTTTCCCATGGCGTGCAGATATCGAACCACACACGATTGTGATGTCTTGAAGTCCGCCGCTAGTCCTGCCTGGGTTGGCTTCCACTTGTTGCGTAGGACTGCGCCATCCACTTCTTTGGGTCTTCCGCTCCTTGGCGCATCTTCTAGTCCCATGTCTCCAGAAGAAATGCGGGAGAACCACCGTCGTGCTGTTCGTTCATTGGTCACACCTTGACCTTCCGCCCTGCAAATTGCGGCGGCTGCTGCTCGCGCACTGGTCCCCTTTTTCCAATAGTGACGAAGGAGCCCATGTATCACCAATTTTTCTGCCATATTTTTCCACTGACTGACGCAGCTGGAACAATGTCTGTGGCATTCAAATTCGTACTGACGTTTCTTCCCACTCTTTCCTCTTAATAAACTGCGATATACCCTTGTGGTAAATGGTCTTCGCCCAGAATTCGTCAAACTCTAACCCCTACCCCCTCCCGAGTCGGCCACTGCTTTTGACTCAACCTCTGTACATAGAATTGGACATCTTATGCAGCATCTCAAAGATGACTACAACATGGGGCATCCAGTTATCCCAGACAACAATTGACGCGTGCATGGGGCAATGAACTTTCTTTTATGTTCACGAAAGGCAAAATCTCCAGTTTTGAACACCATCGAGAATTTGTGAGATTACTTAGAACAGAAGGTGAAACGTCGTGAAAGCAATCATGCCAATCTCTGGAGCAAGCATAGTTAGAGATTGATTCGCAATACATTCAGATTCTGGATAGAACTGCTACCGATCCGAATTGCTAGAGGCGACTAAATGTTTTGTCCGGTAAGCTTACAGTACGACCAAAAATGAAAAGGACAGCGTGTTTTTTCTTACTCTGCATAAAATAACGCATTATCAAAAATATGTTGAACATCTCTGGCCAGGATTTCCCACAGACCTTGCTGGCCAATCCAGAAGTGGAATATTTTTGTGATATTTTTATAAATGAGGGCATTATCTTGCATAAAAATTCCATTTCCTCCTCTACATTTGTCCTAGCATGGTAATTTTGCAGTATATCATGGTATGAATTTGCATGCATTCATTTTTGATGATGTGAAGACCAATGGCAGTCCATGTCATTACATTTGCACCTCTTAGTTATCTCTTGGAATGCAATAAACCTTCTTTTCTCAGATCATGCCAGTAGTATGCACCTAGATCAGGCTCATCCATATTCCATTTTTTACGTCGCTGAAGATTGCTTGTGTCCACTGCAGATTCCATCCAACATTATCCTTTCCCCACTCCAGTGTATTGGATTTATGCATTAATGTCAATGGAGGTTTATTCTTCCTGGCTTGAAATTTTAAATGTCCACTTTGATTCAAAACATTTAGTATTGTCTGTTTACACACGTTTAGGGCTATTAGGGCAATGCTTGATTTTAGCTGCGGATGTCTTTTTATTTCATGCTGCCCTGCATATTTGTCGTTTGGTCCTCATAGTGATGTCCATATGTCTCACCTTTCGTGACATAATTAAAGACTGAGGTTTTTGATATTTCTATAAATTTTGCAATTTTTCGCAAAGTAATGCCTCCAAGGCCATAACACTTTTATTTTTTAACGAATTTAAAATTTCTTTTTTCAAATGATGGCTTATTTTGTTCCCTTTCAAAAACACTTTATGCCTATGTCACTAGATGGTGTAGGTGTGTTGAAAATGAAACATAATGGCGACCTACATGGAAGTCAGGTTAAAACAGCGCGCACTGATTGAGTTTTTCACAGCTGAAGGTTGCGATCCTGTCCAAATTCATCGCCGAATGACAGCTGTATACGGCAATGCAACTTTTGACGTCAGTACAGTGAGAAGATGGGCAAGATTAGTGAAAGAACGAAACCCGGCAAGCTCTAGCCTAGCTGATCAACCCCGCAGTGGACGACCAATCACAGCAACAGACCAGCAGCATCGAGTTCGTGTCGATCAAATGATTCGTTCCAACCGCCAAATTAAGCAATATGACATCGCAACAGAGCTCCAAATTTCCAAGGGGAGTGTGCACGTTATCATAACCGAGTTGCTGGGATATCGTAAGGTGTGTGCTCGTTGTGCTGGGTGATATGCTCACTCCTGAACTCAAAGAGAAGAGAAAGAACGTTTGCCAGGATCTGTTGGCCCGGTACGAGCGTGAGGGTGAGGCTTTTCTGCAGCGCATTCTCGCGGGGAATGAATCGTGGGCACATCATTTTGACCCAGAGAACAACGACAATCGTTGGAATATCGCCATGCAACATCTCCACGTCCCAAAAAAGATCAGGGTTGTCGAGTCAGCAGGGAAAGTCATGTTGACCATCTTTTGGGACTTCCAGGGTGTTGTCCACCATGACTTCTTGGAACCAGGAACCACGATCAACTCAAAACAGTACGTGCAAACGCTAGAGAAGCTTTGCGCCCGGTTGCTCCGAGTTCGGAAGGGTATGGACCCTATTCTGCAGCACGACAATGCACGTCCGCACACAAGTCGAGAAACACAAGAAGGGTTGCAGCGACTGAAGTTCATGGAGGTTCTACCGCATCCGCCATACAGCCCTGACCCCGCTCCCAGCGATTTTCACTTGTTCCCAAAGCTTAAAGAATCGCTTAAAGGACATCGATTCAGCTCTAATGACGAGCTGAAAGACGCGATTCGATCCTGGTGTCGAAAACAACCAAAGGACTTCTTCTCCTAAGGGATGTCACGACTAGTGTCACGTTGGCAAAAGTGTGTGGACAGAAATGGGGACTATGTTGAAAAGTGAATAATGCATTGAAAAGAGAACAAAATAAGCGATCATTTGAAAAAAAACAGTTTTAATTCGTTAAAAAATAAAAGTGTTATGGCCTTGGAGGCATTACTTTTCAGCCCACCCTCGTATTACTATTATTTCCCTAAAAGGTCTCATTTAGATATGGGTCATTCTACGCCAGTTCAGGCAGGCATTGGCACTGACCTCTCGGATTTTAATGAAATTTGGTATATACAATTGTCCTTGGGAGTTGGTAATGAACGCCAAATTTTATTATTTTTTTTTCATTTTTATGGAAGTTACAGACACTTAAAATTTTCGAAATTTGAGTGGGGGCCTTATCTATGAAGTAATGTAACTTCGGTTGTATTTTACTTAGAAAGATGTGATTGGTCGCATATGAAAACTCTTTAACTGTAGATTCTATATAAAATTTTTAAAATTATATTACGCATACGCAAATATTTGAATTTAATAAAAATATTTTATTTATGCAAATTTCTCAAAAGGTGGGTATTTTTTTCGTTAAAAAGTTATTAATATCTTACACATATTTTCATAAAAACAATACAAAAAATTCAAAACTGTGTTTTGCTCAGTTTTGAAGACATTCATTTTTAAAGCTCGAGTCCCAAGCCACAATACATCCGTTTGTAATACAGTTTTGAATGTTACAACATCCTAAGAAATATAAATTTTGTGGTAATATCCGAAACTTCAATAAATGGAGAGAAGATACGAGGGTAGATCGAAAAGTAATGCCTCCATTGCTGTAACTTTTATAATTTTAACCGATTTTCAAAATTCTTTCTGTAGCTGATACTGACATTTGTCCTCTATGTAATGCACTATTCACTTTTCGACATTATCCCCATCCCTTTCCACGCGCTGCACCAACGTGTGACGACCCGGGTGAACCCATCGGAGAGGAAGTCCGGGGTTGTTGTATGGCAGCCTTGGACCATTTTCTGCAGCACGACAACGCTCGCTCGCAAACAATCGTCACACACTAGGGGTGATGCAGCAGCGCTTACAGTTCAAAGATGAAAGATCTTGCACTCTGCGACATTCACCAATTACCAAAGAAGAAAAAGCACCTTAAGGGACATTCAATCCCTGATGACGAGATAAAAGAGCAGTTCCACGTTGTGAAACACTCTGCTCAATATGGCTGGTGAGATTTGCTGAACTTCAGTTGTGATTTCCTCCTTCAACTCAGGCAAAGTGTGCGGATTGTTTGCATACACTTTACCTTTCAAGGCACCCGGCGAGCATGCAGGCACAGAGGTGTGTGGTCCGGCGAGCATGCAGGTACAGAAGTGTGTGGTCCGGCGAGCATGCAGGTACAGAAGTGTGTGGTCCGGCGAGCATGCAGGCACAGAAGTGTGTGGTCCGGCGAGCATGCAGGCACAGAATTGTGTGGTCCGGCGAGCATGCAGGCCAGATGCCACGCGAGATGATCCGATCAGTAAAGACGTCCTGCAAAGAGTGCATTGATGTACGCGCAGTACACTAACTTTGAATCACCCTGTATAATGAAGCCTGTATCAACTTCACCTGCCTCTGCAATTCATCTCTTCCTTCAGGGTAACTCAGAAGTGACTGACTTTGAGGAAGTGTAAAGTAAATATAACAATTCGACATCATAAAAACAATTTATATTTTCTTACTAAATTATCTTCTTATTTAACAGGTGCTCAATACTTTTCTGACTTCTGAAAAAAAAATCTGAAGTTCTAAGAAACATTTTTCCTATTGATCTAATTATTATTGTAATGCTAGTATTGATTTTATTTTTTCGTGTAATTATAATTAATAATACTATTTATATAAATAATAAAACGTAAATAAATGAATGGTCCCAAGGTTGCACGCTTTCTCTTCCGTGTACGAGTAATCAAGTCCCTACTACCTGACTCCCGCGGCTTGGAGCTCAAGCTTTAAAAATTAATATCTTCGAACCGGAGCAAAACACAGTTCTGAATTTTTTGTATTGTTTTTATGAAAATATGTGTAAGATGCTAATAATTTTTTAACGAAAAAAAATACCCCACTTTTGAGAAATTTGCATAAATAAAATATTTTTATTAAATTCAAATATTTGCGCATGCGCAATACAATTTTAAAATTTCATATAGAATCTATAGTTAAAGAGCTTTCATATGTCACCAATTACATCTAAGTAAAATACAACCGAAGTTACAGAACTTCATAGATAAGGCCCCCACTCAAATTTCGAAAATTTTAAATGTCAGTAAGTTCCATAAAAATGAAAAGCAAATAATAATATTTGGCGTTCATTACTAACTCTCTAGGGCGATTGTATATACCAAATTTCATTAAAATCCGAGAGGTCAATGCCAAAACTGTAAAATATCTGCCTGAATTGACGTGGAATGACCCATATAGATATTCATGAATACAGGAATTTGTAGAAGCTCATTAAATAAACCATACACTGACCAGTTTATTAGGAACACCCACGACTATGCAAATCCACATAAAAATTACTACGTATCAGTTGGTCACGTGACAGTCGGTACCAATATAAAGCGGTTTGACAGTCGGTACCTTCCTTCTGGAGGACTAAAGAGATTCATCAGGCTTCTCTCCCAGTTCAGTGTACCTCCTCTGGTTTACTCTTTGGGCGGGCGTGAAAAGTGAGCTTGACTCCTGGACCACTCGCATCTTTCTTTTCACTACACTGTTCGATTGTCGATTGTCGGTACCTTCCAAAATGTTGCTCTCCGGTCCATTGCCCAACTTGACAGAAGAGTTGCCAACAACCACTCTATGTATGACGATTTGGCGATGACCCACATAGGCACCTTTGTCCAGACACTTATGAAGACCATGCTACCCAAGATGGAGAATCACGAAAAGACTCTGGTTTCTGGTATTCTGGACCATCTACTCGTTGTTAAGGGTCCCCTCAGGTTTCGAAGACCCCGCCATATCCTGGATGTCTGCTTTGATGACGTTAACAAGGCCGTCTTCCCCAACTACTGGATCTTTTAGATCGTGCTGATTTTTGGGGTCTCTATTCGTCAATCTTCAATCTGACTCTCGTCCCTTCTTGGGACTTATTCTCTGGAGGACTAAAGAGGTTCATCAGGCTTCTCTCCCAGTTCAGTGTACCTCCTCTGGTTTACTCTTTGGGCGAGCGTGCAAGGTGAGCTTGGCTCCTGGACCACTCGCGTCTTTCTTTTCACTACACTGTTCGATTGTCGATTGTCGGAGAAAACAAAGAATCTGAGCGACTTCGAGCGCAGTATGATATTTGGTGCCCAGCGAAGTAGACTGGGTATTTCCGAAACCGCACGTCTTCTAAGGTTTTTCCCGAACAACCATTACAAGGAAGGGTTTATCAGGACTGGCTAAACAACCAAAAAAAAACAAACAACCAGAGACAAGCCTGTGGTCTCAAACGACTTGTCGATCCAAGGGGTGAGGTTGCGAATAGAAACATCACGACTCGCCAACTAACCGTGGAGTACATCACTAGACCGCAGAATAACATCTCTGAACGCATTACATTGGCAAGGATGGGGTACAACAGCCGAGGGCACGTTCGGGTACTATTGATCTGCACTCATAACCGCAAAAAGCGTTTCCAATTTGCCCGTGATCACTAACAATGGAACGTCGACGACTGGAAGAAGATCTGCTGGTCGGATGAGTCCCGTTACCTATTGCACGTGCAGATGGCCGACGCAGGAAATGGAGACAACTGCAGGAAGCGATGGACCCCTCCTGTCTGGTTTCTACTGTTGAGGCTAGTGGAGGCTCTGTAATGGTCTGGGGAATGTTTTCCTGGCATACTCTTGATCCGCTGATACCTGCAGAACAACGCCTTAATGGCCAGGGCTACCCGAAAACTCTTGCCGGCCACGTTCATCCCTTCATGCCCCCCCCCCCCCCATCGGAAATATACTTCCAGCAGGACAATGCTCCGAGGCACAAGGAATGATTCCAGGAGCATGATAATGAATTCAACTTACTCCTCAGGGAACATGCAAAAAAAAAAATCCTATGATATTCGCGTGACATTTTCATTTCATTTTTGGTTGTACTCTATTACACAAAGATAATTTGACCTTTAGGTATGTTTTACCATAAACGGGTAGGCATTTTTTCTCACTTCTCTTCCACCAATGATACACTTGCCTCGCCCTGAAATCAAACTATATATTGAATAAGTCACGAATTATACGCACTGGAATGTTTTAAAAACTTTCTATTTGGTATAGGTGCAATAAAACTTATTCTAAAGAGTATTATGTATTGTTTAAGTTACCTGCATAACACGAGCTGAATTGATCATTATAATTTTGAACTCTTGCGTACTATTGAATTATAATTTAAAAACAAACAATTAAAAAATGTCGAAATATTTATTCACGATATCCATGGTCTAGTATCGTTAAAAACTAAAATAAAGAAAGAGTCTACTGTATTTATTGCGACGCATGTTTCGTTACTAAACCATTATCAATGCTAGCAAAATAATTACTATAAGAATTCGACAATCGACCAGCGCAGGGAAAACGAAACGAGCGGTCCGAAAGCAACGCTTTCACTGCCATACTCGTCCAGGAAGTAACCAGGGGAAGTACACTGAACAGGCAAGAAGCAAGATGAAACCTAGTTAAGTCATCCAGAGGATATTATGGAGTCCTTTCCTATAAGGACGATAGAGTTTATTGTTGTATGTCGAGGGACAAGGGGCACGAGGAGCTATGAGATTCAATTTTCGGGAATCGAGAAGTGAAGTGAAAAAAAGTCACGAGCGGTCCGGGAGCAGGGCTTCCATAAGCACACTCGCCCAAAGAGTAACCAGGGGAATTACACTGAGATAGAGGAATAGCCTGATGGTCCTTTTGAGTCATCCTGAGGATAGGGTCCTTACCTAGTAGGACGAGAGATAAGATTGTGGATTGACGTAGTTATGACCCATCTGCGGGTTAGGACATACAGACGCCCTTATTGATATCGTCGAAGTTGACTTCCAGGACATGTCGGGGTCTACAAAACCGTAAGAGACCCGTAAAGGCTAGACAGTGATGCAAAATACCGGCTACTAATGAATTATCATGACTCTGGATTTTTAGAAGTAACTTCTTGAGGAGCACCTGAACGCAGCTACCAATGTGGGCCATATCGAGGTCATCATATATCGCGTAGCTGTTTGCAATTCTTCTGTCACAACCTTGTACAGCAAGAGCTTGTTATCCAGATTAAGCGCACCGTTTCCCCCCAACAGTGCAATCAGGCTGAACTTTGACTTTTTGGCCTTATTGAGAGCGTATTGAACGTGGTCATTCCAATATAATTTAGAATCAAACTTAACGCCAAGATATCTACCATATAGGACGAGGGGCCATGGGGGATACGTGCGTTTCCGGGTGATGAACATGGCTTTGCATTTGTCAACGCTAAGCTTCAGCCGCCATTTGTCAAGGCCTTTTGTAAGCGACTTTTGACAATGGGCTGGGTCCTCGCGCATGTCATGATGGCCGCATCATCAGCGAACACGTACAGATTACACTTAGCAAACACCGGAAGGTCACAGATGAAAAAAGTGAACAACGCCAGCCTTGACGTCGCAGAGGTCAGACAAGGAGTTGCCAACCTTGACACGATAAGATCTGTGTAACAGGAAGGAGCGAACCAGAGCAATCAGCTCATCAGGTTGCTGATAGGTGGACTACAATGACAAATAAGTGTAAATGGAGATGTCTCCAGAAGGCGGACCTAGCAGTAAGCTCATTTCCGGTTGACGCGATCGGGAAGGTCGATCAGGAAGTCTATTATGGCATCCCTGTCGGAAGATATCTGATTGCGCAACGTCTTTCCTTGGTTACATTGTCGATGTTTTCTAATTTCTATTTCTTCATGGATGGCGACCTTTTCCGATCCATACAATTTTCATGCACTTTTCAATGTAGCTTACGGTGTTGCATGGATACAAGATGTTTTGCATAAGCAGATTTTTTTTTTGTCCTTGTTTAGCCAGGATCTTCTGTGTTATTGTAGGTCCAATATAGTAGGCAGCACAGTCGGGGCAATCCAGTCTCTGTTTTCAGTCATCTTAGGGTTCAGGAGAAACTTACTATTGTCTTTCGTCCTATATGCTATCCCTAGGTCCTGATTTCGAAAGATATCGGCTATCTTCATGACGGTGGGGTTCATATGGGTGAATGTAACAAAACCCTTTTTGTCTTCAGTGGTCTGTCGAGGCTGCAAGTTCCTTCTAACGTTTCTGAAAATGGATTCGGTGACGCTATCTGGGAAGCCGTTTATCCTATGCAATTCATAAGTTGTGGCAATTTCTCTACTTCGGGCTTCGTTAGTTATGTGATATATCATTGCCCGTCTGAAACTATGTCTCAAAGCCGCCGTTCTATGTTGCATGGGGTGATTGGAACAATACGGATTTATGTCCGCTGTAGTTGATGCCTTTCTGTAGATTTCGAAGTCAAACTTCTTTTTGATGTTTTTGATAATACGTATATCCAAGAAGTTAATACTCCCGAATTCATCTTCTTTCTCTAGGGTATACTTTATGGACAATCAATCGAACAGTGAAGTGAAAAGAAAGACACGAGTGGTCCAGGAGCCAAGCTCACTTTGTACGCTCGCCCAAAGAGTAAACCAGAGGAGATACACTGAACTGGGAGAGAAGCCTGATGAATCTCTTTAGTCCTCCAGAGAAGGAGTCCCCAGAAGGGACGAGAGTCGGATTGTAGATTGACGAATAGAGAACCCAAAAATCAGCAGGATCTAAAAGATCCAATAGTTGGGAAGACGGCCTTGTTAACGTCATCAAAGCAGACATCCAGGATATGGCAGGGTCTTCGAAACCTGAGGGGACCCTTAACAACGAGTGGATGGTCCAGAATTCCAGAAACCAGAATATTTTCATGATTCTCCATCTTGGGTAGTATGTTCTTCATAAGTGTCTGGACAAAGGTGCCTATATGGGTCATCCCCAAATCGTCACAGATAGAGTGGTTGTTGGCAACTCTTCTGTCAAGTTGTTGGGCAATGGACCGGAGAGCAATATTTTGGAAGGTCTGGAGATTCTTCCACCTAGATTTGCAAATAGAAGCCCAAGCAGGCATTCAATGGAGTAAAATAGTACGAATCACAACCTTGTATATCAAGAGTTTGTTATCCACACCAAGAGAGCTGTTTCGCCCCAGAAGTGCCATCAAACTGAACTTCGCTTTCTTTGCTTGTTGAGCGCGTATTGGGCTTGGTCGTACCAATTTAGTTTGGAGTCGATCATGACACCAAGATACGTATAGCTTTTTACCCACTTAAGTTTCTTGCCAAATATGAAGAGGGACTTTGGAGGGTTTTTGCGTTTGTGAGTAATAAACATGACTTTGCACTTTTTGACGTTCAGTTTTAATCGCCATTTAGTGAATTAGCTGGGTTGTATGGAAGTGCGGAACTTGTTAAATACTTTTATTAGAATTTCTCTAATCTATTGTAGTATATGATGAATGTGTCATCGACATACGTATTATACATAATGATCTTATTGGACTGTCTCAGCTCATGAATGTAGGTTTCTTCAATGTGTTGTAGGAGGAATTCGGCAAGCGCTATGTCTGTTCTTTCTGCTGCGTCTATCTTAATCTTCTCCATGTTTCTATCAATAATGGAGATAGTTTCCTTGAAGGGTATGTTCACGTACAAATTGACGATGGCGAGTGTTATCATTACCATATGGTCCTCAATAGTAATGTATTGAAGCTTGGTGATCATATTCATGGAGTTCTCCGCGATGAATGTATACTATCATATCACTGAATTATGACCACCCGCTTGGTAATGGGAGTAGCCACCCTTCGCCGCTATAACTGCTGCTAGGCGTCGTGGCATGCACGCAAGAAGTGCGCAGTATGTGTCTGATGATATGGCAGTCCATTCCGCTCGAAGCGCTGTCCACAGAGCTTCGAGAGTCATAGGTGGAGGGTCCAGCTGCCGTACATGGCGATCAAGGTATTCCCACAGATGTTCGATTGGATTGATGTCCGGCGAATTAGCGGGCCAAGGGAGCACTTGAACGTCAGTAAAGTGTTCCTCGAACCCATCCAGAAGGAGAAGTGCCCTGTGGCAGGGTGCACTGTCCTGCTGGAACGCACCATCACATTGGGGGAACATCGTGAGCATGTACGGGTGCATCTGGTCCGCTACGATTGATAGATAGCCACTGCACAGGCATTCAAATTGCCCTCTAGACGAATCAGTGGACCTAACTGCTACCAATATAAGATCCCCCACAATTGCACACTACCCCCAGCAGCCTGTTTCCGGCCCACAATAGCCTCCTGTAGTATCTTTTCATGGCGTTCACGACGCACTCGCCATCGCCGTCAATCTGTGGTCCAATGGCGGTGCTCACCTGCAAAGTCTAGGCGTCGTTGACGATGACCCCTGGTCAACATGGGTGCAGCAACCATGTGTCGACTGTTCAAGCCCATTCGTAGCAGGGTGCGTTCAACGTTAATGTCGGATACACGTCTGTTGGCACCACTGTTGAATCTGGTAGTCAGTTGATGGACTGTGGCTCTCCTGTCACCTTTTACGAGTCGTCGTAGGCGCCGCTCACCCCGTTGGTCGATGGCTCGTGACCCTTTACAGTGATGGCGTTGGGACTACACCTTCGCTACAGCGCCGTTTCGGAGATGGTGCCACCCTTGCTGCGATAGCCTATTATCATCCCTTTTTGGATGTCCGTTAAATCCGGACGTTTACCCATCTTGAGGATCGTGCACCTGCCGTTTGATGCACCAGCTTTAAAGCTTTCTCAGCCTGTTATGCAAATTTTGCAATGTGTAATCTTTGTTGGGGCAAACCATGCGTGTGCCTTGAAGGGGTGCTGGTCATAATTCATTGATATGACAGTGTTTTTTCTAAGGGGCATTTGTTCTTAACATTGTCGGCGAATTTAATTGTGGGATCTTTTATAAGTTTCCGGAACCCATTATCATCTATGAACTTATTAAATTACACCCTACTCCTTTTCACTGTATGATATTAATGTAATTCTTACTTGATACTATTTTGCTAGCCTTGATAATGGTGTAATACCGAAACGTGCGTCTTAGACCCTTTCTTTATTTTAGAAATACTTATGTCTTAAGAAATGCGTAAATTCATTTCAGAACAAACCTGACAGGCTAATCCAATATTAAGCAGGAAATTCAACAACAATATGCAAAATTCAGTACGCATGATGAATTCCTTGAATGTATGTTAAAACCAATAATTTAGATATAATAACATATTTGTAATGGCTATTTTCTCTATATGCAATAGAGAATGTAATTTAGTGGATTATTCTCCCGAATCATAAGTAAAAACTGCATCAGGCCTTAGAAAACATTGTTTGCGAAATGATTATTAAAGAGAGCTTAGTGTTAACAATGTCGAATGTCCTTCCTTTGTCGAAAGCAATCGATGCATACAATGCTCGCAAAAAATATCGAGCACGCGAGCTCAACAACACTGGGCAAAGTATTTGTTTATAATTCCTCGTGAATCGATGAAAGTTGTTTTTGGATCACTAAAGGATGGCTAAACAACGTAATTTATAGGAATCCGAGATATGGAGAGCTATCTGGAGGCTTGAAACAAGCCAAACTCGACGGAGGGCATTAATGTGTCACGAAGTACAGTTTGTCGATTGCTAACAGCTCGGAGAGACAGCGACAAACTGCTACCCACCTTTATGCACGTAGGCCAATTGTATGCTTGCCTTTAGCTGCAGGGCACCATTGGGACCGAGAAATCTGGACAGAAGAGCATCCCCATTGGGGTGGTGACGAATGGAGTAGAGTTCTCTTCACGGACGCGTCCCGATTCAGTGTACAGTCAGATAATCGACGAATACAGAGTTTGCTCAATATATTCTCCACGTTAAAGGCTCTGCATCGGCGTTTTCACGAATCGAACACTTGGTGGCACATTTCAGGGATCACAGTCGACTACTCGTCTTGGAGGACTTTCCAAAGGCCTTCAATAGTTATAGCTTTTCGCAAAGGCATAAAAATCCATTAGACTAACATCTGGTCCTTTGGTAGGAACGATCTCTTTGGGCATGTATTGGATTCCTACAAGGTCGAGTCACATTATTATGAGCACTCCCTATGTTTGTCTTCGGGGTTGCCCAGCCGAGGAAATATCTCACGTGTTGGGAATTAGTTAAGTGACTATATAAGGTAGGTTTCCAATATGTTAAAAACATATCACTCACGTGATTTATCAGATCTGGAAAAGGGGATGATAATCGGCTTTCGAGCTAAGGGTGGCAGTATTTCGGGAACCGCGCAGTTTGTGAACTGTTCTCGTGCTGCTGTAGTTAAAGTGTACCGTGACTGGGCAAATGGGACCGTTCAGAATAAACGGTATTGGAACTGCGGAGCACCACTTGCCATTGATGAGAGAGGTGAACGTCGGCTGCGAAGATGTGTGAAGGCCAACGAGGGTGCTACCAGACATGTCTCTAAAACCACAGTACAGCAGACGGATGGTCACCGCATCCATGCTGACGAAGGTTCATCGCCAAAAAACGGAAAAGTGTACAAAAGCTGGACCACTTCTGACTGGAAAAAGGTGCCTTCTCCGATGAGTCACGATTTCTGCTCCACAGAAGTGACGGCCGTTGGCGAGTGAGGCGAGAAACCTCCGAGAACAAACATCCTGCAACCATTGTTGGACGAATCTATGCTTGTGTGGGCAGCGTCATGGTGTGGAGAGTGTTCCTATGAACTGTCTGAACCCATTAATACCTGTGAAAGGCACTCTCAACCGATTCGGTTATTTATCCATAATTGCAGATCAGGTACAATCCATACATGGCGACTGTCTCCCTGGAGAGGGATGACACGTTCCAGCAAGACAATGCGGAACAATGGTCTGCAATTGTTCGTGGGTGGTTTGAGGAACACGGCCAAGAGTTCCAAGTACTACCCTTCAGCAGCTATCGGATGCTCTACAATCTGCATGGTAACAGCTACCAGTAGAAACCTACCAGAATCTTACTGACTTACTCCCACGCCGTCTAGCTCCTGTCCGTGCCCCTATTATTATTAGCTGGTGATCATAATAATCTGACTAGACTCTGTAATGTGTCTTTAACCTCTTCAAGATAGGCTCTAGTTGCGTTGGCGGTATGACTGGACGTCAAACCATGGTGTAAGGTTAGGTTCGTCCACCTCACCTGGATACACCTTTGGAAGCTGTTGCTCCAGGTACGATTTCAAAACGTACTGATGTAATATGGGCATTTGCTTTAACTTTAGTTGGTACATATTTCCACTTTCCATTCCTGTACACCTGAATCAACATTGCATGCGTTTCTGTGGCCGTTTTCCCGATTTGAAAGTCGCAAGGTGCGAAGTCTGGCCGTTTATTGTCGTGAGTCTTCATCTTCTGTATCATAATCAAAAGGAGATCCTGTATAAACTTTCCGATATGGGCCATGTTTAAATCCATGTGGATGGATTGGTTTTTCACCGTCCTTCTGTCCAGCTGAGCAATGGTCCTCAGGGTAACATTCTGGAATGACTGTAGTTCACTCCATCTGGTTTTACAGATAGTCGCCCACGCAGGCATGCCATAGAGGAGTATGGTCCGGATAATCGATTTGTACAGAAGTAGCTTGTCGTCAATGCTGAGAGCGCTGTTGCGACCCATGAGAGCTATGATACTGTCCTTAGCCCTCTTCGCTTTGTTCAGAGCATAGGACATATGCCGGTTCCATGAGAGTCTTGAGTCAATGATAACTCCCAGATACTTGTAGTTGTCCACCCAGTCCAGTTTCTTATTGAACAGAACAAGAGAATCTGGGGGATGCTTGAGCTTCCTATTGAGGCACAAAGCCTTGCACTTTACAACGATAAGGTTCAACTTCCAGCAGTTAAACCAGTCTTCGAACTGCTTCAAGGCGCACTGCAGCCGAGTGATAACGTGAGCTGGCTGGTGTGCCCATGTCATAATGGCAGTATCATCCGCATAAAAATACAGATTACAATTATCGAGTTTCGGGAAATCATGTACAAAGTAATTAAATAGCACAGGCCCGAGGACAGAACCCTGAGGGACACCGGCCTTTACAACACGGGGCGTGGAAAGATTTTTTTTTTGAGGCCTAACAGCTCTGTTTATTAGTGTATTTTAAACAACAGAAAATAGTATCGTACTCGGATCATTGCTTAATATGCAATTCAATCAACATACCATAATTAGTAGGCAATAAGCCGATCAAAATGTTTCCAAAAATTGCCTTATACTGTATTGCCAATAAAAATTTTAATGGGGGAGGGGGGGTTGGGTATCAATGGTCACATGATTGTTATACAGACTTCAATGACAAACTAATCAGGTGAGCCTCAGAAAAGGTTACAGAATTTAAAAAGGTTACAGCATTCTCGAGAAATCGTCCAACATACAGACGGACGAACGGACGGACAGACACACAAACAGAGCGAAACCAATAAAGGGAAAGCCAATTCTTTAGATAAACTTTGCTTTAGTGTTTGATTGTTTACAAAAAAATTAAAAATTTTCAGTAATGTGGATATAATATGCTTCAAATATTTGTCAGGTTAGCAACTAAGTTGTTAGTAAAAAAAAAAAAAAAAATTATTTAGTTTAAGAATTTTCGTCTTGCTGCTCGTTAATAGCACTTAACAAAGAGCAAAACGTTGATCTAATATTTTTGGAAAATTTTAAAATATGCTTAAATAACTGCCAATAGTCTTCAATGGAATACGGCTTGAAAGAGTCTTTATATTTTAAGCAAATAACAGAATTCTTTCTACCAATCTGCCTCCTTCTCTCTGAACATATCCCGCGAACAGACACCCGTAACCATGTTTCCTTGGACATTTTTCACACACTGCTGATTTGCAAAATACTCCTTAGAGGAAACAGAAGGATTATCCGCACCTTCTGTAACATCTTCAGCGTAAGGAACGGTAGGCTGCACCTGAAGACTATAAGCTGCCTTAGAACGATCGAGATCGCTTGTATATTTTTGATGATCTGTCAAAAAAGAACCGCTAACATCAAGAGCACGTTTCATCTTTGCCACCGCAGGACGAGCTTTCTGTGAATACTCCGCACTTGGTTCATATGAATATTCAAGTTCGCTTTCAATTCTTTTCATCATTTCGTACGAATTTTCAGGAGCATCAGAATATTCTAACGAATCTAGATCACTTTCTAGCCACTGCGAAGTTTCGTATTCATCTTCTTCTTTCTTGAATTTAATATGGGGCTCATAAAATAATTCCGTCATATTGTCCAATTCTTTCGTTTTCTCGCCTGTCTGCAAGGCAATGCTGCACAAGAGTAAGCCGCCTAAAACAACGGCGAACAGTACTGCGCAAGAGCAGCCTTTCCCAATTAATGAGCAACATGAAGCTTTATGATGAAGACAGATATTCATATTGATTGATCTTATTAACTGAAGATATTTACTGTTTGCAGCTTTTCAACACTATAAATTTTGACTATTTTTATGCTTATGCTCGTCTATTTCTAGTTAATGGAATTATTTAATGAAAGAGAAAACCCAACGAATGTTTTCGTCATACGTTTCCTTTGTTGCTCGATGTAAGGGAAATCTAATTAAAAAGGTAGAAACACAATGGAGCTTGCAAGTATCAATTAATTCGCAACCATAGCTATCTAGTTTTTAATATATTGTTTCGCTTTTTAATAGAAACACAGACAATCGAGCGTTGTAGTGAAACGGTATTGAGTGGCACTTGAAGCTAAGCTTCCGTAATCTCACCCTTCCTAAATAAGTAGTTATGAAGCATGATGTACCCATAAAGGCCTTCCATAACACACTCAGTGAGCATATTATTATGACCACCCTGTCAGTATCTCGTTGGGCCACCTTTTGCCTTTAACACTGCGGTGATTCTTCGTAGAACCATGCCTGATGGATAGCACTGTCTAGTTGTGCTAGATTGGACGGTGGTGGATCCAGCCATCTGATGGTTCGTTCGACTTCGTCCCACAAATGATCAATTGGAGTGAGATCTGGGAATTGTGGGGGCCACCAAAGTAAGGTAAAGTCCCCCTCATGTTCCTGGAACCACTCCTGCACAATACGAGCTCTGTGGCGTGGCGCATTTCCTTGCTGGAAGTAGCCATCTCCATTCGGGGTACGCCATCTACATGACAGGGTGGACTTGAACGGCGAAGATACGGAGGTATGCTGTGCCATCCAGGCGTGGCTCAACACGTATTAACGGACCCAACGCATGCCAGGAAAACATTCCTCAGATCATAACACGGCTCGCACCGGCCTTAAGGGTTGTACTCATGCATGCGGGGTCCATGCTTTCGTGCTGTTTCCGCCAGATTCTCACGCGGCCGTCTGCATGATGTAACTGGAATCGTGACTCGTCAGACCACATGATTTGTTTCCACTGCTCGATAGTCCAGTCGTTGTGCTCCTGAGCGAATTGGAGTCGTATCCACTTGTTGGCTGCAGACAGCAAAGGTGTACGGACAGGTCTTTGGCTTCCGTATCCCATGCGATGCAGTGTGCGGCGGACAGTGCATTCAGAGACCGTTTTGGAGGACCCCCGATTAAGGTCAGTAGTGATTTGATGCACAGTTGTCCTTCTGTTATCCTTTACCAGTCGTGACTCTCTCTTTTCTGTCCGATCATCAACCATCCGCGGGCGGCCACAACACCAACACTCAGACCCGGTCTTCCGGCTAACCGCCCAGTCTTTAAATACTTTAACGACGGCTGCTCTTGAGCACCCCACGAATGCTGCTGTTTCGCTTATACTCGCTCCATAGCTCCGAGCACCTACAATCATCTTCATCTCGCGTTCGAAGGCTGTTAAATCGCGTCATTTACCCATAGTTGAAGAATGGAACACGTCTACTGTTGTCGACGACACTCAGCTTCCCGGTCTACGTACGTTGAGATCCTTGAAATAATACACCATTCCTCCTCCCCCCCCACCCACAAACAAGCCTCATTAAGATTCCTAATTGACCGTGCCCTGAAGCTCCCCCTCAGCCCCCTATCCAGATCATCCGAACTCCGCATAATCCGGAACCTCGCCCATGCCAATGGATATTCTACCTCCATGTTCTCCCGTATTCTTCACCGCCGCAGACGGGCCCTCTTTTCCCCCTCCCTCTTGTTCGCCCCTTCCCAAGAAATGGACGTCCTTATTGTATCTGGGCCCTAATTTCTCCCAGCTCTCTAACTTCCTGTCGTCCCTCGGCCTTCGAATATCTTTTCGTACTCCTACACCATCAGCCCGCATCCTGAACCCACCCGCCGCCGTCACCACCGTCACCACCGACAAATATTCCCAATCCGGAGTTTACCGCCTGAATTGTGCGTTTTGCGACAGATTCTATGTAGGATTATCGACCCGCAATTTTGCAGTACGATTCAAAGAACACACTGACTGGTATAGAAAACGAGATCGTATTTCCCACTATGCAAACCACCTCGAAGATTCCGGACACGCTTTAAAGACACAAGAAGATGTTATGTCTGTCTTACATATCTGCAATAGACCAGAAAAAACTGCTACCCTCGAAGCGGTCAAAATATTCAAGGACAAGAAGTCCTCCCCCCACCTGCTTCTCAATTGTAAAACACACTCTTTATCTGATCTATTATGATTCCTTTTTCTGAGTTTCTTTATTATGGTTTATGTTTTCTTTTGCATTTTGTTATTTCTTGCCTGTTTATTTTATTTTCTGTAAATCCTCTTGTCCTCAGACAACCGGATAAGTTCTCTTTTCGGTCCGCGTAAACGCGCACCATCCCTTTGTATATTTTCTTTTTGTATAATTTATAAAATTAGCGTTTACACTCTTTTTATTCTATTGGCCATTATAATTCGAAAATCTGTGCTTATTCTATTTATCCTATTGGCAATTATTTTCCTCTTTAATTCTTTTGTATCTTATTGGTTCATGTACCAGGTGGGCAAGAAATAACGTGAGGTGTTCAGAGCTTGCTAGCGGGAATTCTATTAGGCCAAATGCAGTACATTTTGGTGTATATACTTAGTGGAACATGCAGTTTTGATTTCTGCCAAAAAAAAAATAGTACCAAAAGTCGCCTTAGGGGGCGCTTATTTCAAGAAAACAATGAATACATTTGCATACATTTTTCATTTTTTGGATGATCTTTGTGGGTACATCAGGCTTCTTTTCTAGTTCAGTGTATTTCCCTTGGAATATGATTATGAAGGGTGAGATTATGGAAGCTATGCTTCAAGTTCCACTCGAATACCGATAGACTACACTGTTCGATTGTCGATTCGATTGTCATAAGCGCGTTCCGTGTTGAGCAATCATGACAATAAAAGGCAAGGCTGAGGATTTCCCATCATTCACGAACGAATGGCCTGACGATGACGCTTACTCTGCCTTACCGGGCGTTATTAGTCAAGTTGTTTTATCAGAAGAGCGACAATGCAAGTGTTGCCCTTCGTGAATTCCGGCGATTGAAAACGTTACGAAGAGGACCGATGAGCATAACTTACGGAAAATGTTTGAACGATTTGAATCTACCGGAACTCTAGGAGTGCAACCAGGCCGGGGACGCAAACGAATCAGGCAGCAACACGTTGAAGAAGTTGCAACTGCTGTCGTGGAACAGGAGATAACTACTGTGCAGGGCACCAGCAGTGCACACGCAATAGCACGCCAAATTGTTAGACATTGTTGCAAAATAAAATTGACAATGTTTAACAATTGAAATTGAAAATTTAACTGGACACGCCCAGTTTTTCTTTCGTTGGACAGAGTATAGTGATTGTGTGAAACACTTGTCATGCTCACGCACCCTGGAAAAAATACAGACTACGGAACTGGAAGGTGAAAACACTGAATCATCCTCATAATTTTTAGAGTTCACATCATATGATAAGTTCCGAGCATCAAATTGTGAAAACCAACATTCAGGAGCAGTTGGTAGTGATGCATGGCATTCATCTGTTGCGCAACATTTCAGTTCATAATTAGAGATCTTGATCTGCACCAGCCTCCCGGAATTGTATCGTCTACACAAAAAGTTTGTATGCACTTTTGCTACGTTTGTCCCATCAGAACGTTTGTTTTCCAAAGTTGGTGGAATCGTGACCAGAATTAAACAGATTAGCACCAAAAAAAGGATAGATCAGCTAACGTTTTTATTGCAATTTCCACAAACTGTTCTCTTGAATCCGTGAGATTTTATTAAATAAAATGTTTATGTTAAAATAAAACAAGAATGTAAATAGGCCTATGTTGAAAATGAATATAAAATATGTTAAAAATTCAATGCAACTTGTTTAGCAACTTTTTTTTTGATTGGTATGTCATTTAACATTGTTTTTACTGAGTATCGAATAATTTTTTAAGTATCGCCGATCCAGGCACTAAGTGAGACGAAGAGCATCCAAACAAAAATCTCAAGATGTCAACGAAAGAAAACCTTAAATGATTTGGTTTGGTACTTTTTTAAAAAAAAATTTGACATCGGATATAAAGCCAATCATAATCTTCGTGCTTTAAATTATGCACAGTCTGCCTAATGACTTTAGGCACAGTTTATAGATTTCGAATAACTTTAGCCAATCACAGCATTTTTTTCAATCGTTCAGAGATTCGGTACATGCTTTTAGCCAATCAGAGCAGATAATTATAGCTACTCAATAGCCGTTTTAAATGAACATTACGATTCCTGTATGAATCAGCAAAGGGTATAAAACACGATGCCCGCAAATTTGTTTTTAATACCTAAACATATAACCATCTCGACTGTATAATACTTCTAATCTATAAAACAAGCTACGATCACCATGAGATGCCGAATTCCTGCTGCCAGAGGTATAAATGTTATTGGTAAGTTATTTTCTAGATATACTTGATGGAATTAAGTTCATATGTTATAAATATGTGGTTCATGATATTAATTTCTCTCTTTTGATTTCATTTTAGGAAAACCTCTTCCGAATTTCGAACCCGTACCTGTTGTCCTTCCTAGTACCAGTACTCCGATAGCTCCTGATTCCGTTGTCGTTCCGAGTACCATTACTCCGGTAGTTCCCGATGCAGATGTCTTTCCTAGTACTCCGGTAAGTGCTCTAATAGAGTTCTTTATTGCAGTTTTGGTTATGAAGAAATGTGATTTACTAATATTTACTCTTAATAGGCAGGGCCGTCTGAAGAGTTCGGTGAATTTCTTTCGTGGTGTAATGACGTGTCAGAAGAACTTGATGATTGGGATGGTAAGTTTTAGTAGACTTTTAACTATGGGCTTTTTATAGGGTCATTTTTCTTACCTATTTAGTTCTTTTTACTTTTGTAGAGAACGTTCCGTGGGAAGATTTGTTGTCAGTAAATCTGTTTTCTAGTTTGGAAGATGCCGAGAAGCAAGCCACTGCAAATGTAAGAATACTTTACCATTAGATTTTGTTAAACTTGGTTTTCTTTTCTAATTTTCAATCTAATTTTATATTCAACTTGTAGGCAACAATTGATAGTGAGCTTACAACGATTGATAGTGAACATACAACCAATAATAATGAACATACAACTAATAACAATGGACATATAACGTTTGTTAATGAACATACACCAATTGAACCAACTGATAATGAACATACAACAACTGAACCAACTGATAATGAACATACACCAACTGAACCAACTGAT
>JAHWFO010057790.1:0-22731 GCA_023313115.1 Rhysida immarginata | reverse complement strand
TAATGAACATACAGAAGTTGGTAATGAACATACAGAAGTTGGTAATGAACATACAGAAGTTGGTAATGAACATACAGAAGTTGATAATGAACATACAGAAGTTGATAATGAATATACACCGACTGATAATGAATATACACCGACTGATAATGAACATACACCAATTGGAACAATTGATAATGAACTTATAACTAATAATAATTATCAGGCAACTAATATAGCCAATAATACTGAACATACAATGAATAATAATTTTCAGGTAACTAATAATAATTATCAAGCAACTAATAATAATCAGACAACTTTGGCCGGGAAAGTGAAATCACTAGGCAAACCTTACGGGTTTAAACGCCTAAGGAAACAGTGCGTGGATGAAGAATCATCGAAAAAGAGAAAGGTATAGTTTTTAGATAACTACTCATTAGACTTGCTATTTATTATGGGTAATTCGAAGGTTTGGTAATCATGTATGTATTATTCGTAGGTTTCAAAACCACGTCATAAAAAGCATCGAAAAGCGACGTCACAATGGACTGGAGGCAGAGGTAAGGGGCAATCATATTTGTTGCACGGTCAGTGTTAAAGTAATTTTTGTTCCAATAACTTGTTCATATAACTTTTTTTCTACAATAGGTTATAAGGACCTCAGGGACATTCCACGGGATGATGCCCCCTCAACCCGTCGCAAGGATAGTCAGTTACAATCAACAGTCGTCAATACAGTTTGTCTAAGTAAGATGTTCAATTTCCTTTATTAATTATGCTAACTTACATTATTTTTTTTACGAATTTTCCTTTACGTTTAATTGCGTTTACTTCTTTTAGGTGCCCCTCTAAGGATGACGTTTAAAAGGAATTTAGTAAAGTCCAGCAGCGGAGAAGTCCTTTATGACTGGACTGTACAATGAGAGTTGATTGTTATGATATATGATGTTATATTTTTATTTTAACTGCAATTTAAATGTAAATTTAAGCTCTGCGAGCAGCGATAATGAAATTTTTTTTTTGAATAAAAGATTGATTGATTTCTAGAACGTTTTCATGTTTTTTATCTTTAGCAATATTTGTGCTTTTGCTCTTAGCCGTGGAGTTTTTCTAATCTAAAAAATCTTAATTTATTCGTGATGTCGCTCGAAGACAATGAGGGTGTTAATTAAGTAGGATATCAAACAGCATTACTTCTTGGGAATCGCAGAAAGCAGCGTATTGGAGGCCAATTGGAAGTATCTGCCTCAAGTAGCTCCGACAAATTATCAATTATGTTGGCAGATCGTCTTCTGTTGTTAGAAACCCTCAGGGACCCTTTCTTACCTCGCTTTTATTCAATCTCTATATCAACGGCCTACATCTGATCTTTTCTGCTATTCTTGATGTTACGGTTTTAATGTACGCCGACGTCGTTACTCATCTTCCAGCCTATATCCCATTTATCAGGTATTCTTACTGATGCACTTGGTAAATTAAAAGACTACAACGCTATAGAAGGAGATGAAGCCAGAAACTGTGGACACCTTCCTCAGCGTATACAAGAACTTGATCAGACCAGGGAAGTTCTGATCGACAGCTTGGCTGCCGAAATGCGCATGCGTTGCAATAAACATCTGATGTGGAATAGTGGTTTCCTGTTGTTCTTGTTGACTACAACGCTGTTAATTCATTGGTGATAAAACAAACGTGATGCTGTTTTACCAACGTAATAGACAGAATATTCCTGTTTTTTTTTATGATTACCATCTTATTGCAGATGTATCATCTTTTAAATACCTTGGTTTGATTATTACCCATGCACATTGTCGCACTGAACAAGATACAGGACGTGATTTCCAGATTACATTACCTTCCTATGAATATTCTTCTTTGACTTGGATACACCCCTGTCTTTGCTTCTGTGTCAATTTCTGTGGATCTACCACTTCTTTTAATCTTATGTGACTGTTTAAGCTTCAAAGATGGTTCCTTCGTACTCTACTCGGCGTTTCAAAATTCTTCTCGGTATATTCATACTTTACTTTTGCATATCAGATGTTATTTAAGCAATCATGAACGTTTATATACAGGGTGATATAGAACTTCACACTTTTAAAAATTTATTACCATCAAAGCTATTCAGAATATAGACACACCACATACGGATTCTTAAAGAGAAACTCTGGAAGTTTATTGTTACACGTAGCATTACGTAACTTGAGGATGATACCCAACAATTATCTGGAACTTGCAAAGTGGCCATCGCGGAGTCCCGACCTCACACCTTGTGATTTCTTTTTATGAGGGTGTGTAAAGGACAAGGTCTTCTCCCTAACCCTTCCCCGTGACCTAGACGAGCTGAAAGAACGCATTACGGTAGCGATACGCGGGAATGATGGCGACATGTTAATGTAGGTTTGGAACGAATTCGACTACCGTAATACATTTTTAAAAGTGTGAAGTTCTTTTGTAATCACCCTGTACAAGCTCTTGAATTCTTTGCTGCTGGTGACGTCTCCCCAACTGTTGTTTGCAATCGCGAAAGACAATTATTTCACTCGTTCAGCCAACGATAAGTTAAACTATAGGCGCCGGTGTATTACATATACCGGTGTTAAATACTGGGTACAACTGCAAGGAGCATCAGAAGCAACTTGAAACCAAGTACAAAAGAAGACGACGTTGCCAGAATTTTAAACGGTGTAGGACATGCAATCAGACTAGATTGAATTGAAATTATTGTCCTATACTCTAATATTTAAGTATTATTTCCTGTATGTCATCATTTTTGTGCAATACTTATTTAGGCTGGGGAAAACTAAGGATACTGAAGTTACGGTATAAACAGTTAGGGTCAAATATCCGCCTCCCCGTTAATGCTATGGGACAAATGTCCTCCATTACCCGAGTAGAGAGATTTTCACTCCAATTTTGGCTTTTTACACACAACAAAATTTAATTAAGCTCATTTCTCCTCTATCTCTATGGACAGGGTTCCCACATTCTGGAAAGTCAGGGTAATGAAACGTGGTCAGGGAAGAAGTGGGTCCGAATTTCGAAAAACCCCGTCATAGCACGACCCTACGCTATCCGTCCTATGACCCCACCGAGTTTTTCGAGTCGGTCGTCCCAGTAGATTTTGCTGTGCGATGGTGAGTCAGTCAGTGAGTGGACGTCCTCTTTTGGAGAAAGAGTTCTGGGGAGATTTTTTTCAGCTACTCTCCAACTTTGTTTAGGTCGGGATAAGGCTACATCAAAACTGCGCAGCAAGCTTTCATTCTAATACGTGCCAAAGGAGATTTTTCCCTTGTGGGCTGCTGGTATTCTTAGAACACAGAGTGGGGCGTCTATATTGAATATAGCACGAGTTTTTTTACGTTTGAGCCCTGTCTTTCCTCTTCTGTGTTTTTTTTTTTTTTTACGTCGGATTACAGTAGTGTATAGTTTATGCTGCCTTATTGCGTATTGAGAGGCAGAGCAAGTGTACTCAAGGGGTGGCTATTGCTGGATGTTTGTTCCCAGAGAACTATGCTTATGTAAAATCACATACAAACAAGGTAAACTGAAGTGGGGAAGAAGCCTGATGAACCTCTTAAGTCATGCAGATATGAGTCCCTTCATGGTAAGGACGAGGATCGGATTGTGGATTGACGAATAGCGAATTCGAAAAGCTAGGATCTGGTAGATCCAGTAATTGGGGAACTCGGCCTTGTTAATGTTCTCAAAATTGACATCCAACATGTGACGGGGTCTTCGAAACTTGAGGGAACTCCTGATAGTGAGTGAGTGATCCAGGATACCAGCAACCAGGGTATTTTCATGATGTTCCATCTTGGACAGCACGTTCCTGAGAAGTGTTTGAACATTGGAACCAATGTGGGTCATCCCCAGGTCTTCATTTTTGGCAACTCTTCTGTCAAGTTGAGCAATGGACCGGAGGGTAACATTTTAGAAGGTCTGAAGATCTTTCCATCTCGATTTGTAAACGGAAGACCAAGCAGGCATACCGTGAAATAGAATTGCACACATCATTACCTTGTATAACAAGAGATTACTGTCCACTCTGAGAGCGCTGTTTCGTCCCAGTAGCGCGATGAGACTAAGCTTCGCTTTCTTAGCCTTGTTAAGCAAATATTGGACATGGTCGTTCCATTTGAGCTTGGAATTAATCACAGCTCCGAAGTACTTATAATCTTTAACCCACTCAAGCTTCCTACCATATACGATGAGGGGCCTTGGAGGGTTTTTGCGTTTGCGTGTGATCAACATGGCTTTACACTTGTTAACATTCAGCTGTAAGCGCCACTTAGAGGACTGGCGTGTAGCTTTCTGCAGACGGCTGCTGGCGTGGACTGGATTACGTGTCCAAGTCATGATGGACCCATCGCCAGCAAACAAGTAAAGATTGCACTTTGCAAACTTAGTAAAGTCGTGGATAAAGAAATTGAAAAAGCCATACTTGCAATATTAGTATCCACCTCCATATTAAATAACTCCAAAACGGCTCACCACAGCCAAACAAGTCATTTACGAAAAAATGATGATAGTTTATGGTCTACAAGAAATGTTACCATTTCACAATACAGTGAAGCATTTTAACCCCAAGGGACTCGAGCAGGTCTTCATCTAAACTTGAAATCGTATTTATCATCCCCCGCTGAATCACATCATCTGAATCCTTTACTTTTATGGAAAGCAATGCAGAATTTTAATTACAATTTGTGTTGCTTAGCTGTCAAATATTTATCTGTGCTAGCTACTTGAGTTCCAGCTGATCGATTAATTTCAAAAGCTAAACTCACTTTAAAACTCACACGCTGTTCTTTAAAACCCAAGCATTTAGAGAAACTGTTAATTTTGAGTTGTATTCCTATAAAAAGCTTGTATGGATTCTCTTGGAAAACTGAATGAAATTCGATTTGCATCCGTCTCGAATATTGTGTGCAATTGCTTAAGTTTAGTTTATAGGTTTAAGTACCCTTCTTTTCTGTTGGTGAACATCGATGTATTGGTCGATGGCTTTGAAATATCGATTAGTAGACATCGATTGCAAAATTTTGACCATCGCAGGGCCCTAGTTAGAGAATCGATTTGGTGAGTGGCTCGCAAGCGCTTTGTTTGGTGATTGGCTTAGAAACTCTCTTTGCAAACTCGCTCTGTTCGGTGATTGGCTCAATCCACAAGTTGGTTATAAAAGCGTGAGCTGCATTTACTAGTGAGGCTAGACTAGGAACGTTCAATCTGCAGTCTAGACGATATTCATTAATAGCCCAGCATCGTTAAGAAAAAGGTAATTGTTTTTCAGTCATCATGAATTAGTGTTTTTCCTAACTGGTGTAGTATCGATACTGGAAAGGTCTCGATACCTTTTTAGTACTAAGTATCAAATACTCTATACTCTCAAAGGTTCATTATTTTATATTTTAACATACTTTTTTCCAATAGCCTAGAAGGTTAAAGTTAACTAGTAAAGTTACAACCGCATTCTTTAATTGCAAAAACAACATGTTCAATTTTCTTGGACTTACAATTCTTCCTGCTCGAGAAAAATACTTTGAAGCTAAGGTGGTTTCCAAATTATACGTATACTGCATAGCAATTCTGTACATATTTGGGCGAACTAGGCTATCCAAAAATCGGGGAAGATAACATTCCTGACATTGTCAAAGTTAACTTCTAAGACATGGCTGGGCAAACGATGTTTTAAACGTTTCCTGTAGTCTGGAGGGTTGTGAATTTCGGACGCCAACTAATTCCTGTAATTAAGCATCTTCGGGAGCATGGTCGTTATCACATCCTGCACCAACTTACCAATATGCGTCATCCCTAGATCTTCAAGGACGACCATTATTGTTGGCTACTCTACGATCAAGTTTCAAAATTGCTCTAAGAGTGATATTTTGGAATGTCTGCAGCTCCTTCCACCTTGTTTTGCACACGGAAGCCCAAGCTATTTGCCCATTTGGTATCGATACAAACAAGTATCGGTGGAGATACCCGATACCAATTTTTGAAAGTATCAATATATAAATTAACTTGGTTTAAAATTTTAAGTTAAATTTAAAATAATATATATGGTATTTTACAAGATAATAACGTATTGCGCTTGTAAGAGATCATAGATTTATCGAATAGATATATAAAGTTTGTGATGAGTTATTGATTTTAAATGTTACATTGTCAGTCATTCGATTCGATGGAAAACGATACTCTGGCTCTGTGGAAAACGCCTGTTAAAAGTTCCGTTTCCGTGATCAACGTGGAAAACAGCAGCCTTCGAAGAAACCGATCTGAAGTTTGGATTTACTTCAAACTAAATGGAAGGTTTGCCAAGTGCTCGCGTTGTTTCAAAAGTATGAAGTATTCCGGAAACACCACAAATTTCGCCAAACATTTAAGCAATGTGCACGGAATCGAAGTAAATTCGACGAGGAAGAGGAAGATTTCCGAAGTAGAGGAGCAAGACAGAAGTCACGCTTTAACTTCTTCATTGTTTAGCAGCGTGCAATCATCATGTTCCAATCCTGAAGGTAAATTGTTTTTCATTGCTCATTCATTATCAGGGTTCGTACGGGTCATGAAAAACCTGGAAAATCAATGATTTCTGACTTGGTTTTGGAAAAATGTTTTTTGAAAAGACTTAATGTTTTCCTAATAATAATTTATAAAAGATATGAACATATTATTCTTAAAAATATAAAAGATTATGGTCTTGGAAAAAGTGTTGAATTGCCTGGAATAGTCATGGAATTTTATCTTTTATCAAGTGTACGAACCCTGATTATGTTAATTAGAACAATGTTTAGATCTATAATACAGGGCTCCCACATTCTGAAAAGTCAGTGAAGAAGGGCTATTTTCATGCATTTGTCAGGGAAAGGAGAGACTTCCTGGGAAGAGTCAGGGACATGGATTTTACTGGAGATATCTATACTTACATTTATCCATCCAGTTACGGACGAGGAGGCAAAAATTATTGAACAGGCCTCGTAATACTGATACTAATACTAATTTTATATAATGTGGCAACTAATAATAATAATAAAATTGTGTCTGAAAAGTTGTTGTAGAGACATGCTTTTTTAAAAAAAAAATCACGATTTGGTCAGGGAAATGAGATACAGGTTTTATGTGGGAACCCTGTCTATACAAGTTAGTTGTACGTGCTTGATTTTCGTTATCTAATCTATTTGTAATGTTGTGAAGAACAATGAAAATAAGCAATTTAAATTATTGTGTTTTTAAAATTAAAATAAATCAACATAATATACAAATATATTGAATTTTCTAACAATTTATTACAGAAAGGTGTTCTTCAAGGGCAAGCACAACAAGTGATTCAACAGAATCTAGTTGCAGTAATTTCAGCAGTCAGCCGTCCATTGTTGAGGCGTTTAGCCGCTATGGAGGTGAGAATTTTTTTTATAGAAATCACGGTTTTTCTTTCCGACAAGCAAACAGTAATCCAATACACTTGCCATATTTATAGATATAATTTTTGTTGTGACAGTAACATACTACAATATTATTGTTTTTTGCGGTACAATGAGGATTCGATTATTTGCATTGATCGATTTTACCCATCGCAGGGCACTAATGTCAACAAAAGGAAACCATAAATGATTCAGTAGAACCCGAATCTAAGAACTCCGGATAAAAGAGCTTTCCGCTTATAACCTAACTTTTTTCTTTCCGGTACTTTTTTTTAAATTTTGACGTCGGACATAAAAGCCAATCTTTAGGTTACTTTTTATCTTAGTTAAAAGAAAGTAGCATTAAACTGAACACTTGTATGATTTTGCTCCACATGTTCAGTTGATAATACCTTGCTCACCAGCACTAAAGTCTTCACCAATGTAGTGACATGTGACGGTGCATTATGAATCTGTATTACTCGAAGTCCAGATATCAGCTGTCAATGACACGTACTTAACTTTAGAGAGCTTCGCCAATAGCTTGTCCTCTTCAACCTTATACAGTGTCGGCAGCATTCTTCTCAGAGTTTTCCGTGATGGTAAATGATATCTAGGCTCCAGTGCTTTGACGAATTCTACAAACCCTTTATCGAATGCCCCTGCGCTTTCGCTTCTGACTGTCTGGAAGCGAGCGCAGTAGTTAGCCGAGTTTTTTTTTCACCGAGTGAGAATAATCGGAATAATTTGAAAGGAAAACTAGCAATCTACAATCGATATTGTAAAATAAACATCGATTATCGCCCGGCACTAATAAATGTTGCTGGTATTTTCTAGAGATACTTGATGAAATTAAGTTCATATGTTACAAATATGTGGTTCATGATATTAATTTCTCTCTTTTGATTTCATTTTAGGAAAACCTCTTTCGAATTTCGAACCCGTTCCTGTTGCCTTTCCTAGTACCAGTACTCCGATAGCTCCTGATCCCGTTGTCTTTCCGAGTACCATTACTCCGCTAGTTCCTGATACAGATTTCTTTTCTAGTGCCAGTACTCCGGTAAGTGCTGCAAAGACGTTCTTTATTGCAGTTTTGGTTATGAAGAGATGTGATTTACTAATATTTACTCTTAATAGGCGGGACCGTCTGAAGAGTTCGATGATTTTCTATCGTGGTGTGATGACGTGTCAAAAGGACTTGATGACTGGGATGGTAAGTTTTAAGAGGGGGTTCGGAATAAATGTCGAGGCAAACACTGGTGCCGAACATCATGTTTGGTTCTTTTTTTTAAGGATGAGTTATTAAGCGGGTGATTGCGAAGGAGCGGATGATTTACTTTACTACTTCGATACCACCTATGTTAATGGTGCTTTGCAGCCGGTGCGCTCCAGACAAGGAACCCTCCGACTCCGGCGATGTGCCCATAGGTTTCCCCCTTCCCTCTAGAACATGCATGCGGCCACTCTGGGCATTAACACCCGACAATCTGGAGGGCCATCCATGCTTCGCAGACGCTTAGTGGAGCTGCGGCAACACTAATAGCCCAAGATGCAATAGGACGCCCCCCTGAAAGGGAGAACCGAAAGTTTGAGGATTTAACGAGACGTTTTAAGATAATTTGTCAGGATTATGTGGACGGCAAAAAATCAATTGCAAATTTATTAGAGACAACAAGAAATAAAGTAAAAAATATAAAAAATACTGCATTTCATTTAATATACATAATAAAAAAAAAGGCTGTGCTAAACATCGATATCTATTCCGTTCGACATCTATTCCTAAAACCGTTTCAATAGACTTTTAAATATGAGTTCTTCTATAGGGTCATAGTTCTTTTTACTTTTGTAGAGAACGTTCCGTGGGAAGATTTGTTATCGATAAATCTTTTTCCTAGTTTGGAGGATGACGAGGAGCAAGCCACTGCAAATGTAAGAATGCTTTACCATTAGATTTTGTTTAACTTGGTTTTCTTTTCTAATTTTCAATCTAATTTTTATATTGAACATGTAGGCAACGATTGATAGTGAGCTTACACCAATTTCTAATGAACATACAGCCAATTACAATGGACTTATAACGTTTGTTAATGAACATATAACTAATAATACTGAACATACGCCGATTGATATTGGACATACACCGATTGGTAAAGAACATACAACGACTGATACTGAAAATACAACGGATAATAATTTTCAGGCAACTTCGACCGGGATAGTGAAATCACTAGGCAAACCTTACGGGTTTAAACGCCCAAGGAGACAGAGTGTGGATGAGAAATCATCGAAAAAGAGAAAGGTATAATTATTTGATAACTGCTCATTAAACTTGCTAATTATTATGGGTAATTCTAAGCTTTGGTATTCATGTATTATTTGTAGGTTTCAAAACCGCGTCATAAAAAGCATCGAAAAGCGACGACACAACGGACTGGAGGCCGAGGTAAGGGGCAATCATGTTTCTTGCACGGTCAGTATTGAAGTAATTTTGTTCCAATCACTTGTTCTTATAACTTTTTTCTACAATAGGTTATAAGGTCCTCGGGGGAATTCCACGGGATGATACCCCCTCAACCCGTCGCAAGGATAATCAGTTGCAACCAATGGTCGACAATACAGTTTGTCTAAATAAGATGTTCGGTTTCCTTTATTAATTATGCTAGCTTACAGTTATCTTTTTTTTGACAAATTTTCCTTTACATTTAATTGCGTTTACTTCTTTTACGTCCCCCTCTAAATATGACGTTTAATAGGAACTTTATTACGTCCAACAGCGGGGTAGTCCTCTGACTGGACTGTACAATGAGAATTGATTGTTATGATATCTGATGTTAAATTTTTATTTTAACTGCAATTTTTGTGTAAATTTAAGCTCTGCGAGCAACGATAATGAAATTTTTTTTGAATAAAGGATTGATTGATTTCTAGAACGTTCTCATGTCTTTTGTCTTTAACAATATTTGTGCTCTTGCTGTTGGCCGTGGAGTTTTAATTTTAATCTAAGTCTTAATTTATTGGTGATGTTGCTCGAAGACAATGGAAAGGTCAGGGAATTTTACAAAATCAGCAAAAAAAAATACGAAATAGGTCATGATGGACCCGTCGTCAGCAAACAAGTAAATCGGATGAATGGATACCTTCAAAATCCAAAAAGGCTAAAAAAGCGTTGAAAATTGACAACATCAAGGATGTTGTTGATATACTCGTAAATGATACAATCGCTGTTGCTTTTCGAGAAAGCAAGTCCGAACAGCGAAAAAATGTTGAAAAGCCAAATACCAAGAGCAGCTCCTATATTCCGCCAATCAAACAAATCCTGGGCGAGATTCAAAAGCATGTGGAGATTAACTAAATTACTGTACACACAGGCAGAGCAGAGACGATCAAAATAAGGTGTCATGATGAGGAAACGCATAGTAAGTTGGTGTCTGGCATAAAGGCTGATAACGTGCTAATAAAGATTCAGCATCATCAACTTAAATCGGAAAAAGTCCTCAAATAGACGTGACCTATGACCTTAACGATTTTAAGGAAGGCCTAAAAAAGGTCAATTATTTTCCTGAGAAAGTGATTAGACTTAAAAATCTAAAGGATCCATAGATATGCCCATGATTCTGGTTCTGTTAGCGAACACAGAGCACAACAAGACTCTAAGAAATGTTACTCGCATAGGACCCTTAGCTGTATCCATCGAAATGTTCCGTGGAAATAAAAGACCATTACAATGCTTTAATTGCTTACGATTTGGTCATATATCTCTAGGGTGTACTGAAGCCCCTCGCTGTAACAAATGTGCTAAAGACCACCAGTCACGAGACTGCCCAAATGTTAAAGGACAAGATCCTCCAAAGTGTATAAGATGCGATGGGCAGAACACATCCAGTTATACAAAATGCCCAAAATATCCGCAAGTCAAACGAGTCCCAACTAAAGTTACTCCGGAGACATCCTATGCCTCAATAGTCTCGAAAACGGATAAAAGATTTAACATAAATGAAATCCAAGACATGTGCAAACAACTAGGCAGTATATGCCATTTGTATAATGAATTAGGCAAAAAATATCCACAAATTCTTACGAGCAAACACTGAGATAATGGCAGATCGACGTTATTAACAGAGGAAAGCTTCGTTGCGTCATATGGAACGCCAGGGGAATTCCCCGGAGGCGTATTGAGTTTTATAACTATTTAATTAAATGGGATATAGACGTGGCATTGTTTACGAGACACATCTAAAGCCGGGCCAGGACTTCAGAATCCCGGGACACTGTATCTATCGCAAAGATAGAATTATTACTCCCAATGTCAAAAGCTGATCTGGAGGTGCATCAATTATCGTTAAAAAAGGCATTCGGCATCGGGAAGACCTCATACGAATGTATACAGGAATGGAGGTTGCTTCTGTTATTATCACGGATACTATTGTTGGCGATGTCAAATTCCTGGCTCTTTAGTACAACTCTCCTAAGCATAAGATCGATGTTGACGAGCTCGATGAGCTATTCTCTGGGAGTATACTAGTGGTAATGGCGGGAGACTTGAATGCTAAGCACTCGCAGTGGAACTCCAAACGTCATAATCAGAACGGTGTCATATTATCTAGATATATACAGAGCAAAACTGATATCATTGCGATAGGTCCTGTAAACGACACGTATTACTTTGACCACTCACCTACAAGTGATGTCCTTGATATTGTTTTGCTGAAAGGAATATCTATAAGCCATTCGATATTTTTACTGTTGATGATTTATCTTCAGATCATAAACCGGTCGCACTGAATTTTGAAAATCTCAATATTGACTGCAGAGAACAAATGGGGCTTAAACAAGATTGGAAACTTTTCAGAGATCTTCTCAAAAATGACAGTAATCTACTCAATGACGTGCATAGTACGGAGGAGATAGACATAAATGTTGAAAGGGTCACTACACGTATTACTGAAGCCATGAATGCTTGTGCTTCTCCAGTAGACGTGAAACAGCCTGATCATCTCGATCTTACTCCAGCAATCAAGCATCTAATGGATCAAAGAAACAGGGTACGGAGGCAATGGCACCGAACACGAGAGCCTTGGCTTAAAACCAAATATAGCCGACTTACGAGAACCCAGGACAATTCTATATGGTGCACGATTCGAACCTTACAAAACAAAAAGGCCATGAACATTCCACCGCTTTTAGACACTAATGGACATTTCATAACTAATGACCAAGACAAAGCACAGCTTATTGCTGATTCACTTAAAAAACAATTTGTGGCTCCAAAGGATGATCGTCCAGGAGGACTAGAAATATCCGAAATGGTAGAAAGCAGCATAACAAAGTATTACAACAATAGCCATCATGTGGCCAAACATAAAATACAGGTAGCTGAGATTCAAAATTGCTTTAAGAAACTCATGATAAAGAAGGCACCAGGTAAAGACACTATTAATAACAATGCCTTAAAAAACTTACTGCAAAATGTAACTAGTGATATCACTAAAATTATAAACGACTGTTGGGATAACTGTTACTTTCCGGATACATGGAAACAGTCTGTTGTCCTAAGTATCCCTAAACCCGGTCAAAATCCTGCAAACCCTGTAAGCTACAGGCCCATCAGTATGCTGTCTTCTATATCCAAAGTCTTGGAGAGAACAATTCTCACAAGATTCTTAGATTTCTGCACAACCATTGTGTATATTGAAACCATTTTTAAGCATCACAAATGAAATCTCAGGTGAAAAATACACCACGATTAGCAAAGTCATACCAATTTTAGGTATTTTAGCCAATGCCTTGACGCGAATAAGTCCTGTAACGCCTGCTGGAAAAAAATTAAGAGATAACATTTTCAAAAACATGGACATTACATTTAAATATGTGAAAAGCAATCTTATATTTAGTGAAGCAACTGTTTTAGACCCTAGGTTTAAAAAGATAGATTTTAGAAGCAGGTCCGCATGTGCACATGCAATAAATCGTATCAATCAGAAGTTGCTTTTGATGCCTACTTCTGAATTGGAATTGGCTAATGGTGACGAAATGGAACAGACAAACGATGAGGATCTTTGGGAAAGCAGGAAAATTTCAGTACTCTTCTCCGATACTGCACGGAATGCTAACTCAATTAATTCTGGTTTGCATTCCAATCTCAAAGTTTATTTAGAGGCGCCAATTGAGTCACATAAAATTGACCCACTTAAAGTGTGGAAGAGTTTGGAGAAATTCAATTTTCATTTGCGTTCTTTGGCAGTAGAAAGCTTAAGTATACCAGCAACATCTGTTCCAGCTGAGCGTTTGTTTTCAAAAGCTGGAGAAATAATTACTAAAAAACGATCCTCCCTTAAGCCAAAGCATTTAGAGAAATTGTTGGTAATGCATTCTTTAACAATAGAAGAGTTGAAAGAATTGTTTTAAGTATTGTTGTCTTCAAAAAAATGTTTTTGTCTTGAATATTATTATCCTGAAAAAATAAAAAATTTATGTATTCAAATTATTCTTGTGGTGGTGTTTCATTATTCTACACTATTTAACCGGTTTTAGAGGTTCATTTTACATGTTTTGAAAGTAGAAAATAATCGATTATAAATCGATGCAGATATCAATAAACATCGATGCTAAATTTTTATACATCGCACGGCACTACTCGAGGGTAACATTTTGGAAGGTCTATTTTTGAAGAACATGCCAATATTATTGGTTGACGGAATAAGCCGACCAATAAGGATCTACGATTTCTAAGGTACGTCATCAGTAGAGGGTCTAAAAACCCGTTGCTTCTCCTCATCTGATTGTCTTTCATGCATATCTAAAAAAGCATACACTCGCTGTAATTCTAAAAGGAATCACCATCTCCATGGAACCTGCTACTCCCGTATGTTCAGATAATGGTACGTACTACAACGTAATATTGAATTAAGAGATCTGTAATTTAAAATCTGTTTTAAGGGCGTAATTTTTCTTTTGATTTCATTTTAGAAGAACTTCCATCCTCTGATAACATTCCGGATAAAATTGCCTCTGTTTGTACGAGCACTCCGGTAAGTCATTAACTGAGATTTTATTCATGGTTCACCAAAAGAATTTTTTCTTACTTGTGAAGAAGTACAACTAAACTTATGTCTATTAACTTTTAATCAGATAAAATCGTCTCAAGAGTTACATGAATTCATGTCGTGGTGTGAGGAGGTGAAGAAAGATCTTGACGACTGGGATGGTAAGTTTAGCTATAATATATTGTATTTAAGAAAACACAGCCTCTTTGTTTACTTGTTTGTTTTGTTTTTCCCTTTTATAGAGGACTTTCCTGGTGATTTGTCGGAAGTTCTGTTCCCTGTTTTAGATGACTTCGAGGAACAAGCTATAGCAAGTGTAAGAATAGTTTATAGTTACATATTATTTACTTTGATGAACATCTTTGTTGTATAATTCTCAGTACAGTATATGCATATTTTATACCGTTTTTAGGTTTCGCTTATTACGAATGGCAACCAGACAGCCCCGACCACGGTGAAAGGACTAAAAGTCAATTGTAAAAATGCTGGTAAAAAATCTTCTACGAAGAGAAGGGTATGACTATTTGAAATGCACTCTTATTAAGGTTTTTATTGACTCATATGTGATGCTTAGTTCTGATGACGTATTATTCACAGGTATCAAACTTCAAAAATGAGAATCGGGCAGCGAAGGCACGTTCACAAAGTACGCAAAAGAATAGGAGATGCCGAGGTAAGGATAGGGTGATTAAAATATGCCTATTTGGAAAGCTGACGGGCTAGTCGATGGATCAGGGAGGGGTCATATTTCTGGCATGGTCAACGTGTAAGTAATTTTTAAGTTTCTTTGCTGGGTTCACATAAAAAATCTGTATCAATTTTATTATTATTCCTAGTTGTCACATTAGTATTAGCATTAGTATCAGTATTACAAGGCTTGTTCAATAATTTTTGCCTCCTGGTCCGTAACTAGACATATAAACGTAAGTACAGATGTCTCCAGTAAAATCTATTTCCCTGACTTTTCCCAGGAAGAGTCTCACTTCCCTGACATATGTATGAAAATAGCCCTTCTTCCCTGACTTTCCAGAATGTGGGAACCCTGTCTTTGACTGTTGTCAAACATCCAGAACTTTCCGATAGGGCGTATTTTATTTCTAATTCAGTGACAACATTTCTAACACAGCACACATTAATAAAATATATTTTTTCTACAGAAGTTCCTGCCTCAACAGAAGATGACCCGTTACCAAAATCAGACAATACACGTAAGATGTTTTTCCGCCTTGTTAATGTAAATATCCTCAATCGCTCTTTTGTAGAGCCGTCTGAATACGTTTGATTTTGTTTTTCCTTTTTCAGATCCGCCTGTAAGAATGACATTTAAGAGAAAACTTGTGGTGACCAAAAGCGGAGATGTCCTTTTTGACTGGTCCGTGCACTGAAGAATCTTGTCTGTGAGAGAATGGCTCAAAGGGTTTATTGTAACATACGTGCTCACTCAGGGATCGATTTTTTTAATTTAAGCAGTATAATTGTGAATGCTGGATAATTTTTAAATAAACTAATTGCCGATTTTCAAGACATTCTATTGTCTATTATTTTTGCAATGTCTGTGGACCATTTTCAAAATTTGCTTACATTGGCTAAGAGAAGAAAAGAAGCATAAATCAATGTTTAAAGTTAATTTGAGCAATGTATTACGTAAAAAACATTGATTTATGCTTCATTTTTCTCTGGGACAGCAAATGTAAACAAATTTTGAAAATTGCTCCTATGCAATGTAAGCCATTTTGTATGTTAGATTTTAGAAATCTGCTTATGGGCCTCGCGTCCCCGACTTAAAAATCGCTGCTTTAAGCACTTGCTCCATGGGCTATTGGACCAAATAAAATCTTGTAAACATTCCAAGGAGGAGCTGTATCAGTGAAGCAGGGATACATTTGTTAAGAAGAAATTAAACCCCCCCCCGAGGAGTGTGAGGGAAGTAGCACGTCATGCGGTCATCTATTTTTGTCCCTTTATCTGCACATTTTACCTCTTCCCAAGTTTTTTTCGAACGTAATTTGTAGGAAATGTAAAAAACCTCGTATCTTCTTCCTTCTTTTTCGAATGTATGATATATCACATACCCCCGCAATTCCGACCCCCCCCCGGAACAATTGGGCCTAAACTTTATAGTATTGTAGATCTTGCCTAAAGGAATCTGGATACTGAATTTCACGCCTTTACGTACCGAAATAGCATATAGATATGTTGCCCTCTCTGAATCAGTGTTGCCAGATATTTCTACCTCGAAAATCCCAAAAACCGCGGGACTAAGCACGAAGAAGCTCAAAAAACCGCGGGACTTTGATAGCCGGCTGATTTTAAATTACTACACATAGTATTCGAAGTAATTCATAATAAATGAAATACAAACAACAAAAAAAAATTATTTTAGAAAATGAGATTAATTTCTTTTAATAAAATAATGACACAGTAATGAAAGTAATTCATACAATAAAAATTTCAGCTGCTGCATCAAGTTCTTGTTGCTCTGTTGCCGAATACATTACATGAGAATTAAAATTTGCCATCATTCCTGTAGTTGGTTCAATGTCATTGCAACATTTGTTGTCTATTTGCAAAGATGTTTGGATCTGCAGAATAGCATCCAAGTCCTTAAACATGTTCGATTCCTATGTTTTGTTTTTACGATGTTCATTTTAGAAAAAATACGCTCGACTACAGCATTACTAATAGGAAGAGTTAATAGTCTAAGTGCAAATTTGATAATATTTGAAAATGGTAATTCACCATCAGCTCGTTTGACTTCATATGCAGCACACGAAAACATAATACTATTCCTTTCAACACCGCTCTGCTTGACTGTGATCAAGTATTAACCGTGATTAAGGTGCAGTGCGAACATAGCATCAGAAGTTGTGAGAAGTTTGTTTTTTCAATTTTAACTTTACCGCTGTCGAAAGACTTTTCTCTCAAATGAATATTGTTAAAAGTAAATTCAGAAAGATTCCCAGTAAGAATCTGCGAGAGAATACTTCAGGTAAAATATGGATTGATATTAAGAGGTGAAACATGTGCCATTTTCAAACCTCGTTGTGAAATGTTAAAATTTTTACTACTGGCTTAATGTATGCGAATGAAGCAGAGACTGACATTTTCAATACCTGCTACTATAATTCTTGATGTTACCTTTGAAAGCCATCTTCGATTCATTTCTTTAATCGACAAGATTACCACATAACCTACACATTCCGTTCCAATAAATGTTCTATGTTTACGGAAATTATTGCTGAATCCGTGCTGTATTTTTACGAAAATTACTGCTGTAGGCGTATAACTCCCCTTCCTAGAATAATGCTGCAGAACTTCCGGATAGACTGGTAATACTGAAGCATTCTCCTGATCCACTTGACCTGCTACGATATTTATGCAGACGTTTATAATAGTTCGGACAAACAAGATAGTCTGGGAAAAATTCTCTTTTTTTTCATCACAAACTATTAGCACATTTGATGGGAAGGCTTCTGGAAAAACAGAAGAGACTACTACGTTTGACAAGTGTGTAATTGAGTTTCTATGTTTGAAACACTCCAATTTAATATCGCTCCAGTAAGGATTTTCGAGTATTCTTCATTAATATTAAAGGTACATTGGCATTGGTCAGACAAACCAAAGACCAATGTTCTTCATTTACGTATTTAATTACTTCTACAAAAAAAGAAAAAGAAAAGATAGCGCGTAAGTGAAGCCACGGAAAGGATCAATCCCAAAGCCTCAAATACTGTAGTTGTACACCGTATTTTATTATTTTTGGGATTTTTAACTGAAGCCCAATATACTGTATGTCTCTATAGGAGATTACTAATAACGAAAAACACTTGATTAACTATGATTTATTTGCATTCACGGTCCTCATGCCCCATCAATTTTTTTAAAGTTTTAAAAATATTAAAATCGACAATCGAACAGTGTAGTGTATCGGTATTCGTGTGGAGCTTGAAGCGTAGCTTCCATAGTCTCACCCTTCATAATCATATTCCAAAGAAAATACACTGAACTAGAAAAGAAGCCTGATGTACCCACAAAGGTCATCCAAAGTATGAAAGAAGAAAATTGCCTCCTCTTGGTGGAGGGAAATTTGATTGGAGATTATCTGAACTAGGAGTATATCACATAGTAAGCCATATAAGACGGAAAAAACTTATGAAATCCGGTAACCTGAGAAGATGACATTGTCAATATCATCAAAATTGACATCAAGGATATGTCTTGGATTACGGTGCCTTTTTCTTTGTAGAGATTCTCTGAGAATGTTTTAGAATGCCAGAGATTAGATCATTATCATGGTTTACCATAATAGGCAGCACGGTTTTCATGAACTCTTGAACATACGAGGTCTG
Source organism: Rhysida immarginata (assembly GCA_023313115.1). Classification (NCBI taxonomy): domain Eukaryota; kingdom Metazoa; phylum Arthropoda; class Chilopoda; order Scolopendromorpha; family Scolopendridae; genus Rhysida; species Rhysida immarginata. The sequence goes on along the minus strand of JAHWFO010057790.1, from coordinate 3,960 downwards.
TTCAAAAAATACGTAGACTGACGTCATAAAACAAAATATACTTTATTCAGAAGTTACACATCTGGGTCCCCTTCAAAGTTCTTACCTCCCCGACGCACACACTTATCCCAACGGTGTTTCCATTTTTGGAAACAGTCCTGGAACGCTTCTTTTGTGATGTCCTTAAGCGCCTTCGTCGCATTTGCCTTTATGTCGGGAATCGTCTCAAATCTCCTTCTTTTCAAAGGTCTTTTGAGTTTGGGAAACAAGAAGAAGTCACAAGGAGCGAGGTCAGGTGAGTAGAGTGGGTGAGGAAGAACAGTGATCGAGTGTTTGGCCAAAAACTCTCGAGTTCTGAGGGCTGAATGGGCTAGAGCGTTGTCGTGATGAAACAACCAGTCACCACTCGTCCACATTTCTGGCCTTTTCCGCCTTTTCAGTGGCAGTTTTTCCGAGTTTAACACAAAATTTCACAGCAACTCTTTGCTCGTTCAAGTCACTCATTCTAAAAATCCGCCAAAGGAAAAAAAACACACTTCATATAATCGAAATCAGACCTCATTTATAAAAAAAATTGGTAGAGACTTTACAACACAACAAAAAAAGAGAACAGAGTTTCCGACTAGTTTTCCGAAAAAGTGATGTCATGACAAACAAAATCGAAAACGCGGACCTAGAAGAAGACTCATCCGGAGTTAACGTAAACTAAGGTATCAATAAAAAATGGAAAGTAAAGTAAATATACAAATTTGAAAAATTACAAGATATCGGATGAAGAATTTAAAATTGAATAAATATCAAAAACGGTTTGCCAATTGAGGAGGTGATCTGGAGAGGAGGTCTTAGCTTTAAAGATCTCAATAGCTTCGAGAGTGGCAGTCTTGAATGGGTCGTTGCATAGATGGAGAATGGTCATGATTTCACTTTGCTCTTTGAGGGCATGTCCCGTGCGGGCAAGGTGGATCGCGTAGTGTGAATTATTATCTTGTTTCTTGTAGAAGTCCATGTGTTCTTTGAATCGTTTATATAGTATTTATCGCAAAATCCACAATTTAATCTATAAACTCCGGAACGGGAGAAATTGTTAGTGTGTGTTTGGATGGGGGGATTAAGAGAGCGAAAGCATGGGGTCGATGAGCGGTAGGAAACTTGGAGCCGAGTGAGGAGAGGAAGGCGGTAAAATTGAGGGCTGATGAATCGCAAGGACACCCATTTCTTGGATGGGGATGGGTGAGGAGGTTTAGGGTTGGAGAGGGCAAGTTTTCTTCGTTGGAGAATCCGGGAGAAGGTGGAAGTTGTGTAGCCATCTTTTAAGGCGAGGGCGCGTATAGTTCGGAATTCGGTGGCACGGGAAGAAGGACTGAGGGGGTAACTTGAGGGCACGGTCGATGAAGAAACAGCACTATGGACCCCTTACTGAACGATAGGCCTCATTTAATTGAATATAGGGGAATTTTTTTTTCTACCGCTCTACCAAACTTCCAATAGGGGAAAATATCTTCGCATTGAATGATGGGTACAACTGCCATTTTTTGAGGGCAAGAGGAAGGCAATCCTATACTGCTACTCATCGAAGTGCGCTGTTTTTACCCGACTTGTTATTGTATAATGATGGTAACGAGTTGTTGCGTGTTTGGATGTATTTATAACAATGGGATAAGTTCAGAACCATGGCAACCATGGGTCTCGATGCCCTCAAAAATGGCGGATATTCAATGTTTATTTTTTGATATTTCTCCCTATAGCAGACTCCCAACTGATAGCGTCATGAAACGATACGTGATCACTTGGCTATTTCAGTGTATTTCATGTGGAATTCATTTCGGAAGGGTGAGACTCGTGTAAGCACTGCTTACGTCCTACCTAAACAAATGTACGATTTTTGCATGAAACTAGGTCTCATTTGGCTTCTCGGCTAGTTCAGCGTACTTCCTCTAGTTACTTTCTGGATGAGTATGGCGGTGAAAGCATTGCTTCTGGGCCTCTCGTTACATTTTTTCCTCTGCGCTGTTCGATTGTCGCATGCAACTCAGATTCTTTATACGGCAACAGGACGAAACCTTCGAGAAAGTAACAGTGGAACTATTTGGCCAGAATTACGTAACAGCAATTTGGTTATTCTACTGATTGCTTGCACAAGGTTGTTCCTTGGCAAGTACAATCCAAAGTATTGCAATCGAGTTGAACTTGAACTTTGATAACTTTGAAAGTTTCCATTCGTAAGCAACCGGCACCATTTTACACCCTCTCTTCAAGAAGGTTCAATTCCAGTCTCCCCTAGCAGTGTCCAGAGCGATCAAGCAAATCGGAAAGCTTATGAAGCTTTCAAGCAGTGAGATAGAAGAGTTATCCTACCTCCTCCAACAAATTTAACTTATTCTATTTGGAACATTCATGACGAATTGGTAAACAAAGCTCATCGGATCGACGATGAAGCAGGTGGTGTGTCAGTTGAGCTCAGACTATACCTAAATCAAAGCTTTTCAATTAGAATGTACAATCCATTTAAAGAATGGCAAGCATTGGCTACAATCTACCCAATGTGTACAAAATTGCTTTGCAATATATGTGTGTTTTGGCTACCTCTGTGCCTTCAGAGTGTTTGTTTTCTCGAGCAGGAAGAATTGTAAACCAACTAGAAACAGATTAAGTCCAAGAAAATTGAACGTGTTGTTTTTGCTAAGTGTTGATGACAGTTTTTGGAATTAAAAAATTGGAGATGGCAGAATGTGGTTGTCTCTTTACCAGTTAACTTTAACCTTCTAGGCTATTGGAAATAAGTATGATAAAATATTTAACCGGTTTTTTAAAATAAAAGTGCCGATCCTTTGAGAGTATCGGGTATTTGATAAAATAATCGAGAATTTTCCAGTATCGATATTATATAAGTTAGGAAAAGCACTATTAAGTGTTCTTAAATGAGCTAATATTTTTATAAATTGAGAAAAATAATATCCAATGAAGGATATTCAGGATGATTCAATATAAGTGGGTGGTATAAAAAAGAAAAGGAATACTACGAGCCAATAGTAAGGCGTAACGATCTAATTAGCAATTCGTATTTCTATAGTTATACATACATTCTCTCAGATTCAGTTGTATCAAAACGTGTTTAAAGATAATGGATCAATTTTCTCCACATGATGCTGCTTTCCTCGTTTATGGTAAGTGCCGAAAATTTATCTTTACCTCTCTAATAAGTAAATTCCTAAATGTTTATACATGCAGCAATACTCGCCTAAAACAAATAACGAAATTCCTAAACAAGCATCTCTGAGCTGTTTTATGATTGAGATAATATTTGTACCCAATCTCGATAGCAAAAATGTGAGCAAGAATGCTTCTCATATGTTCTGGCATACTATTAGAAGGTGGCTCCTTCTAATACTATGGTTCTGGTTACGATTGTGGGCAATTTAGGATATGAACCAAATTACATATCATCAAAATGTTTATGTTTAATTTTCATAGTAATTTATAAGTTTTCACGCTTTTAAGCTTTCCATGTTTTGCTTGTGTGGGAAATATCCGCTAGGCGATAATGTACTCTAATATTACATCAAACATTTGTATGTTTTGTTTTTGGTTTTAAGGGTAATGTATTAAGTTTACTTTAAAATGAAAACAAGCTTACTTTAGAGTCCGCTTATAAGAGTCACTCGGAAACGGAAATTGTTCTTACAACCGGACCGTACTTGAACAATAGAATAGACATTTGAATTTTTAAAATAATTTCTTAAGATCAGCGCTCCCACTTTTAAGGTAATGAGTCTATTTTAGAGTAGTGTTTGAGGAAAGCGAATCAGGGTGACTAGTGACCGGGAAAAATCAGGGAATTTTACAAAAGCGTTTTTCTAGACACCCTGGGAGAAAAAATTTAAATACAGGGTGGTTATAAAATAAGTCCGCCTAGTCAGAGCCTCTAGAGCCCAACCTAATGAACCGATTGTTATGCAAATTGAAATGTAGGCTATTCAGACC
>JAHWFO010057789.1:0-19729 GCA_023313115.1 Rhysida immarginata | reverse complement strand
AAAATTACTTAAAGATAAAAGGCTCTTAAACATTAACAGCTTAGCATGGCAGACATGATAGTTTACCTACCTCTCCAACCGCTCTATGAAGTATTTAATGTCATCTTCATTGACAACCCTATGATGACCCATATCCCGGTGATTTGCTAACACTAGGACTGGTATATGTTCCGGAATTTTAGGTAGTTCTCGTTGAACATAATCATAAGTCCTATGCAAAAAAACATTAAAATAAAACACCAATCTTTATTCTCGCATTATATGCAACATTTCAACATGTTACACAGTTTTAACAGGAAGTTAAAAAAAATATAAAACTCAAGAAATTACTCTTTGAAAGAATGATAATTTATTTTGAAAAATAAAGATGAATCAAAATATAAATTGTCCTCAGCGATATACTGCCTTGTCTCATCAGATTACAGGGCCAGGACACATAAATATGACCACCTACTAGTATCCAGAATATCCACCTTTGGCGGCAAGCACAGCAACTAGTCGACGTGGCAGAGAGTCAATAAGTCAACAAGGTGGTTGCAGGTATCTGGGACCATTCGGCGATCAGTGCATCCCGTAATTCCATCATCGTGTGTGGTGGAGGGTCCAGCCTGCAGACATGGCGATCGAGATGGTCCCACAAATGTTCAATGGGGTTGAGGTCTGGGAAGTTTGGTGGCCATGGGAATAGCTTGAATTCATCCTCATGCTCCTCGAACAAGTCGTGGACAATTTTGGCCGTATGGCAGGGAAGAGCATTGTCCTTTTGAAAGGTGCCATTACCCTGAGGAAACACTGACGACACGAAGGGGTGTACCTGGTCTGCGACGATAGTCAGGTAACGAACAGCATTCAGTGTACCCTCCAGCGGTATCAGTGGACTCAGATCATACCACGAAAACATCCCCCAAACAGTCACACCTACCCCATCAGCCTATCGTCTGCCAGAAACCGTCCACTTTGTTCACCAGAAACCACGACTCGTCAGAGAAAGCAACCTTTTGCCACTCAGCCGAGGTCCAATGGCAATAGTCCATTGCGAATTGGAGGCTCTTTCAGCGATGCACAGGCGTCAACATTACTGTTACCATACGCCTGCTCCGGAGCCCCAACCTCAAGAGGGATCATGCTGCTGACACACCTAGTGGCCCCACTGTTTATTTGCTGTGTCAGTTTCTCAACAGTGGCACGCCGATTGGTCTTGGCCAGGCGTCATAACAGACGCTCGCCTTTAGGATCGATGGCCCGTGGGGCCCCACAGTTACCTCCTCGGTTGCTCGAAACTGTCTGGTTCGTCCAGTCGCGGTACACCTTCACAACGGCAGCCCTAGAACAGTTCACAAAGGTGGCAGTTTCTGAAATGCTGCCCTCCTTGGCCCGATAGCCAGTGATCATCCCCTTTTGGAGGTCCGACAGGCCACTTGCTCTACCCATGACGGTGACACAATTGCTGTGTTAACGGATGCTATTACACGTCTGCTGTTGTCAGCTTTTAATGATATGCAATGATTTTTCATCTGCATACCATGGGACGTTCCAACATGTTCGAGGACAGGTGCTCATATTAATGTGTCCCGACCCGGTATTTATACAGGGTGTTTATTAAACATACAGCAAAACTTCAAAGGGTGTTTCCTTGGATTAATTTAAGAATCTGTTGTCCTTTGATGATTTTCGGAATGCAGCTTTGTTTCGAAGATGGAAGGCAAGAAAGGTTTTTCATCAAAGGCTAATTGGACCGCTTTTTCATCCAAGGAAGACTTACCAGTGACGTGTATCTAAATTATATGGAACACTTTCTTTCTAGAGGATATACCAATGGAACCTGTCTTTCTAGAGGATATACCAATGGCAATGAGAAATGTAATTTGGTTTATGCACAATGGTGCACCAGTGCATTCTAGTGTGGTTGCTTGTGAGTTTTTAAATTAAGTGGACCTCACTTATGACCTGCTCAATCCCCAGACTTAAATTCCTTAGATTTTTTTTCCTATGAGACCATCTGAAGTCATTAGTTTACACTCACTCAAATGGAGAAATGTATTGGTTTGTTTCATAAGTATCGGCCGAATTTGACGGAAAGAAAAAGACACCAGAATACATTTTATTAAGTGAAATATCTGCCCTCAGCCGCCATACATTGTACCCAACGTGTTGGCAATGAAAAAAATGCCACGGTGACAGAAATCAACATTACAAATGTTCCAATAAACTGGTGACAGCAGTAACAACAGCATCTCGATCAGTGAGCCGTTTGTCCCGCAAGAAATTGTCCAAATGTAAACTCCGTTGGGGACAAATCTGGTGAATATGCAGGTTCAGGGAGAACCTCGTACCCCAAAGCATTAATTTTCTTGCAGGTTGCAACAGATACATGTAGACAGGCACCATCTTGGAGGATCATTGGACCTACACAATTCACCAGTGATGACTGTTTCGTTCGAAATTTCTGATGGCATTCGTCAGAAATTGCGTCAACAGTAATTGTGTTGATGTTTGAGGACAAGACATGATTCCAAGCATCGCAGCTGCTGCTGTTTGAGGGCATATGGTACCCAAGTATCCAGCTTTTTCAACTTGCACATTTTTGCCAGGTATCGGGTTACAGTTGTCGGTGACACAGTAAGCTCGGTGGACAGCTCACGTACAGTGGAAGTCGGTTATTGTTCCCCTTTCTGCCGTAACCATTCGATATTGCACTTTACCGGAGACCCATATACAGCCTTGCAATTAATGTCCATATCATTAGCAGCAAACTTCACAAATAATCTACGGACAGTTTTGTCACTCGTCACGCACACACGCCATGGTCCATTAATATTACCAACAGTTTCCCATACATTCCGTCCAGGTTTGTATTCGTGCAAAATCACTAGTCTGAGATCACACTAGTCCACGATGTTTATATGTGCAACTACTGGAGAAACTTCTGGACCAGTTCTACTTATTTTATAGGGGGTTGCCATAGTTCCTGCTATAATGTCAGGCACCGTAGAGCTCATGCAAAGCAGTCTAAGCAAAATCGGTCAATATTTATGAAACAATCCAATAGAAGATTTGAGAAATCAGATAGTTGATGGGCACAATGCCATAAGTAACAACCCTGGTGTTTTTGAAAGAGTTCAACAGTCAATGAGGAGAAAATTGGATTCGTGCATCCTAGCTAGTTGTAGTCATTTTCAGTCGTTATCGTTCATTAAGAAGTAATATTAGGTAATAAAAGATTGTTTTTGTTGAAAAACCTTTATTGCCATGTTTCCTCGAAACAAGTGCCATTCCGAAAATCATCAAAGGACAAAGATTTTTAAAATTATCCAAAGAATCCTTAAATTTTTGCCATATGTTTAGTAGACACTCTGTAAATCAATGCAAAATACAATTATTTTGCCAGCAATGATCAACATGAATGAATGAACTCATGAACACTCTTCAATAAGAATGCAAGAAAATTCTTGAAGCTATCGGCCTAAAGCTGATGAAAGTCCTTTCCAGAGAGCAGAAGCCGTAATAAAAGCAAAAGGAGGTTCAAAACTATATTAATTTCTGTGAAATCATTGTTGCAGTCCAAAAGTATGGGTAATAGGTGCGAAGGACAACATATCATCAATGAATAGTAAGCAATTCATATTCTAGGATTAGCAATATACAGGGTCGGGACACATTAATATGACCACCTCTCCTCGAACATGTTGGAACGTCTCATGATATGCAGATGAAAAATCATTGCTTATCATTAAAACCTGACAACAACAGACGTGTAGTAGCATCCGTTAACACAGCAATTGTCATCGTCATGGGCAGAGCAAGTGACCTGTCGGACTTCCAAAAGGGGATGATCATTGGTTATCGGGCCAAGGGGGGGCAGTATTTCAGAAATGGCCACCTTTGTGAACTGCTCTAGGGCTGCCGTTGTGAAGGTGTACCACGAATGGATGAACCAGACAGTTTCGAGCAACCGATGAGGTAAATGTGGGGCCCCACCGGCCATCGATCCTAGAGGCGAGTGTCAGTTATGACGCCTGGCCAGACCAATCGGCGTGCCACTGTTGAGCAAATATCGCCGTGCCACTGTCGGAGTGCAATGATCTTTCTTGAGGTTGGGGCTCCAGAGCAGGCGTATGGTAACAGTACCCATGTCGACGCCTGTGCATCGCCGGAAATGCCTCCAATTCGCAATGGACTATCGCCATTGGACCTCAGCCAAGTGGCTAAGGGTTGCTTTCTCTGATGAGTCGCGGCTTCTGGTGAACAGAGTGGACGGACGATGGAGAATTCGCCGGGAAGCATCTGAGAATAGGCATCCCGACACCATTGTTGGCAGACAACAGGCTGCTGGGGGAAGTGTTATTGCTTGGGGGATGTTTTCGTGATATGGTGTGAGTCAACTGATACCGCTGGAGGGTACACTGAATGCTGTTTGTTACTTGACTATCTGTCGCAGACCAGGTACACCCCTTTTGTGTTGATAGTGTTTCCTCAGGGCGATGACACCTTTCAACAGGACAATGCTCCCTGCCATACTGCCAAAACTGTCCAAGACTGGTTCGAGGAGCATGAGGATGAAATCAAGTTACTCCCATGGCCACCAAACTCCCCGGACCTCGACCCCACTGAACATTTGTGGGACCATCTCGATCGCCATGTCCGTAAGCTGGACCCTCCACCACGCATGGTGATGGAATTACGGGATGCACTGATCGCCAAATGGTCCCAGATACCTGCAACCACCTTCCGAAGACTTACTGACTCTGCCACGTCGACTAGCTGCTTTGCTTGCCACCAAAGGTGGATATTCCGGATACTAGCAGGTGGTCATATCAATGTGTCCTGATCCTGTAATAAATATTGTCAATTTCAAAATTTCAGAATATTTCAAAATTTTGTCAATTCTCCTCATCCAGTGTTTGTTTTTTATAAAACTGTCTGCAAAGGTTGCTTTTCCATTTCCATTCAGCCATGATCTGTATTCAGGTTTCTGTACTACACCCAATATGTGGTTGATTTCATTAGGCTTACAACAGTGAAGTTCCCAATGTAAATGACATATTAAATTCCTATAATAGTTTACACAGTGTTATTACAGCAAGTTAACCAGAGGAAGAACAAGAAACCGTTATTAATTCATGGATGTCAGACAATGTGTTTAGAATAGTTCAATGTGCGCATCATTAGTTGCACGCATCAATTCGGTAGGAGATTTCTAATACCCCATTTGCACTATTCGATCAATTAAGAAACTGGATTACCGTAAATATTCTACTATAACGCGAATTTTTTTGGCCTAAAAAAGCATCTAAATTTGCTGGGTCGCGTTATACTAGAGGATAAAAATCAGTCCTCCGACGACTGTGGCCGATCGTCGATAATAACTTCTCCCAAACATCGAAACTTCTAATTAGGCCTACTTCCAAACTGCCTCGAACCAAAGCCTACAAGAAAGCTTATGTAGTGAAAATAATAAACTGAATAAAGATTACTTGTCTTTTTATTAAGAAAATTGATGTACTGTTGTGTTTTCTTGTTGATGTGTGAGTGAGAAAGCTTTCCCTATCAATGTAGGGCTGTAAACTTCCAGACTGCCTGAAGACTGGGATACAGATGTCAAATTAACTGAGGAAGAGTGGAAAGACCTGTTCGAAGACACAGATGAATCAGATTTTGAAGGTTTGAGAATATTAAATATCCAGACTATTTAAAAATAAAGATTTTTTCTCTGTATAAGTTCGTACATTTTATTTCTCGCGAGGAGTCAAAAATGGGGGTCGCGTTATACAAGAGGATAGGATTTTTGCCGATTTTTTGGGCCGAAAAAGTGGAGTCGCGTTATACAAGAGGTCACGTTATAGTAGAATATTACCGGTATATTCAGGTCCACAGAGTATTCCCACTTCACTAGTTAGCTCATACGTTAATCTCAACCCAGTTTTACAATTTCAATTGTTCATTATAATCAACACGTGCAAGGGATTGTATATGGACGAATTTCTTTTTTTTTTTTTGCTGTCTCAATCCATCCAAGTTTCAAGCCACAGACTAATTAAAACTTTGGTTTCTTTTCAGATCGTGAGTCGATCGATTTTTTGGACACCATTTTGTGAAAAACAATGATGTGCAAAGGACTGTGGAAAAGAACGAATCTACATTAACGCATCGATCGAGTTCTCCAAACAGGATTCAATGAATTGAGTTTGGGTACCATCAGTTTAATTCGAATACAAACAGCTAGCATTCTTTCCGCTTCAAAATTTGAATCTACACACACTGGCCAATGAATTAGAAACCCGTGATGAATTACTGTACTGATATGTAAAGCGGGGTCACAAGTCAAAAACAATTGTGATATGCAAATGAATGCAATCATGTGAGGTACATGCTCATTCCAAGCTGCAGGTACAGGGTAGGAACACGCTGCAGCTGCTCAAGTTGAGCAAAATGGGCAAAACAGCAGACCTGTCTGAGTTCCAAAAAGCAGTTATTGTGGGAATCCATCTAGCTGGAACTATGATTTCCAGGACAGTACAACTGACCAGTATCTCAAAAGGTCAGGTCTCCAAGTTGTTCAGTGCGTGGAAACGGAATCCACAAGAGTTGTCGAAACGGAAGAACTGTGGATCAAAAACAATCGACACAGACAGAGACCGACGTCGTCCGAGACGGTTTGTGCGATAAAACCGAAGGTCGGAGGTGGAGCAACTGACGGCAGACTTCAATGAAGGATCATCACAACCCATCTCCTCCAGAACAATGCGCCGAGAGTCGAAGCGAATAGGGAGGGGAAGTCGCATGCCAGTGAGGAAGCCCCTGGTGTCGGCAACAAACCGGAAAGTTCGCCTGTAGTGGTGTAAAGAATGGTGTGACTGGACAGTAGACGATTGGAAAAAGGTGATGTGGTCGGACGAGTCACGTTACACATTGCTTTGCACCGATGGCCGGCAGAGAATTTGGCGGCAGCCCCACGAAGCGATTGGGCCCCTCATGGGTTGTGAACACAGTTCAAGCTGCAGGAGGAGGTGTCATGGTATGGGGCATGTTTGTTTTGGTATGGCAAGGGTCCCCTGATATTCCTTGACAGTCGGGTGAAAGCCAAAGACTACCTGAACATCAAGTCCATCCTGCAATGGTGCATTTGTATCCAAATGGTGACAGATTCTTCATGGACGACAATGCTACTGTCTATCGAGCAAGAATTGTTCAGGAGTGGTTTTCTGAACATGACACCGAGTTACAATATCTGCCGTGGCCAGTGCAAAATCCGGATTTGAATCCGATCGTGAATGTTTAGGACATGTTGGAAAGAGACATTCGTCGAAGGCATCCGCTTCCGTCTACTCTGCAGAACCTGAAGGTCTCTCTGACGAATGCATGGTCTGCGATGACCTTACCTGCATTACAAAAACCTTGTAGAGTCCATGCCAAACCGCATATGTTCTGTAATTACAGCAAAAGGAGGGTCCATACCATATTGAACGAAGGTTTCTAATTCATTGGCCGGTGTGTGTAGTTCAAGCTGTCCATCTCGATTCAATGTGCTAGTGCGAACAGGGTATAACCAGATTCTGTGAAGTACTGGAGAATCGACAATCTCAATGGCTGCCGTAATCCAACTTCTCAGTCTGTCAGTGTCACATATTACGGATTAGTAAAAAATGTTTTTCACGTAACCCCATTAAAAAGTCCAAAGGCATGATATCTGGAGATCTAATTGGCCATGGTATTGGATTCACGTGACTTCCAATCCAACATCTGAGGAATTTTTGATCTGGAAAATGATATTGGATTGCAAGTCCTCTTGAAAGCCCTTTTGAAATGAGAATTACAATATTATTAACCTGACACCATCTAGTGTTCATTGCATTAAAAAAAACAAAAACAACAACAACTTTGATATTTCTTTTACTTTGTTGAATACAATAAACCATAAGTCCATAATATCATTGTCTCTTTCTTTTTATAATGATTTTCTAAAAATGTAAAGATACGTTTCAGACACCCTGTATATCAAGAATATACAACCTGTGACAATAAAGTTCGGTGAATGATAGCATATTGAGAGTGGATTGCTCGCTTACATGAAACAGCAGTTACTATCCTTCAAAGTAATCCCCGTCGATGGTAATGCACTTCTGGGAACGCCTGTACAAGTCCTGGAAACTCCTGGCATAGTCGTTTTTAGGGATAGCCTTCAGTTGGGTCGTAACATTACGTTGGATGTCTGGCCACTTCGGGGGACATCTTCTACGGTGTTCCGGCCTCCTCGGAACCGTTTAAACCACTCATAAACACACTTCAAAGTAATAGCACTATCTTTGTAAACTGTTGTCATCATTTCACGAGTCTCTTTCGTTCGCTGATCCATTTTGGGTTTCGACACGCGTACTACGCCTTCTCTCTTCAATGTCCTGTTTAAACACAATAAACACATTCACAGCGCTGATTCTCTCAAATTTGTTTAAACATGTCTCGACCTGTCTGGGGCAGGATACGACAATGGTGCACTCTTACGGCCGTTAGCAATTTGACATCATTCACCGAACTTCATTGTCACAGGTTGTAGTAAAAGCTCTTTAATCTGGCATTCGTTGATTTGGAACAATTGATGATCTGGAAGTTAGTGAAAATAGTCTCGTTTCTAGATTACACACAAAAATCCAATTATTCTGGTGAAAACCTACAAATTACTTATTACATCTGATTTTATTGTAATTTTGGCAATTATGCAATTAATTATGACGGGGTAGGAGAAAGTAACGCCATTTATTTTTTAACGGAGGAACTATAGTCACTGCATAAAAATTAACGTAGCCAAAGAGAAAGCCGAGTACTTGCACAGACATTGCATAACAAGAATAGTTCCTACACACGTGCACTACGTGCTACCAGTTGCTTAAAAAACAGATGCCGCTATAACATCATCGACAGTGGAAGAACAGTGAGCTGTTATAGGTTGCTGATTGCCAAAAGTAATTCTTGGAGAAATGGTAGAAGTTTACGGTGCCGACTGTCCGGACAATTCCAATGTGTGAAAATGATGTAAAATGTTTCAGAAGGCAGCGTTAGCCTTGCCGATAAACAGCGTTCTAAACGGCCAGCAACAGCAATCATTATTGAGGACTTTAACAACGTAATTAGAGAAAACCTTCACATTTCCTTGAAAGATGTGAGTGCAATGTTGCACATATCCTATGGATACGCATGGGATATGCTGCGTGAGAAGCTTGGATACCGCAAAATCTGTCCGCGTTGGATTCCAAAAAGTCTGACACCAGAACAGAATGGTGTGCAGTCTGCAATATCTGCAGCGGTACAACCAAGAGGAAAATGCATTTGTGAATGGCCTTGCCACAGGAAATGAATCCTGGGTCTTGCACTTCACACGCAAGCCTAAAACAACAAGCATTGTATGGCAACCTCCACAATTTCCGATTCGCAAAAAAAACCTCCACAAAGTTTCTCATTCAGATCGGAAGATCATGCTTGCAGTTCTTTGGGATGTGCAAAGTATCCTATTCGCACAGTTCCTGTCAACACCGCTAACTATTGTGAAACATTGTCTAAACTGCAACATGTTATTCGAGATAAGCAGCCAGAAAGAGGGAAGAGCATATGACCAACGTTGATCAAGCAAAACGGTCCATTTGGATTGGCAGGTTCTGGATTACCTACCCTACAGACCGGACTTAGCTCCAGCAGACTACCACCTCTTTGTTTCCACAAAGACATTTCTGAGTGGTCAGATGTTTGAGACTGGTGAGGAACTCAAATCTGCCATGCGCAGGGTATTCTGAAACTGGTCTAGCATTGGGATAAATGCCTAAATTGCCAATGTTCCATGTGTAAAAGTAGATAAAACGTGTAGTCTCAGCTGCGCTCAGTTGTTTACCTGCATGTTTTGTAATTTTCTTTGAAAAAAATAAATGGCGTTATTTACCGATATCTCAATTAATGAATATACACGTACGATCGGATAGGATACATCATCTTCATATCTCAATCAATGGGGAGGGAAAATAAACAATTAACTTTACTATAAAACTTTAATTTTTTTCCTTCTTAAAGGTAAACTCCACACCCAAAACAACTTTGTTTAAAATGAAAGATGAAAGTCTCAATAACAACACAGCATGTATAAAAATTTTCAATTCGTACTCAAAATTGATAAAATATATAAAAAAAAACTTTCATTTTGTCCCTCCCCCTGCAATAGACACTGGCGCCATGGTTCGGCAACTGTTACGTCACAAGTTGCCGAGAAGTGCGAAGGAGTTTCAAATTCGTGACGTCACACATTGTACGTTATCGGTTAGTTGTCAGTTGGGCATCGCAATGGACTATGAATATGAAACAAGACCGGTAGTGATGACTGCGATTTTGATAACAGTGACAGCGATATATAAGGGCCGTTAGCAGAATTAAATGCTACTGCAACCTCTGCGATATACAGCCTTATGCATTGAACCATGAAACGGGATCTTCTGCTTGCCGCGTCGGTGCATATTAGGGCGGCATGTGCCTTACACAGCAGATAGGCTTACCTCCTCATTCCTTCGGCGTTTAACAAGTGCTGTTGCGGTCGTTGTTCTTGAAGAACGCCAGGCCCGTTTAGAGATGGAAGAGCATCTAGTTCCACCTTATACGTGATCTACTTTCGGCAAATTTTTTGTTTAAATTGATAGTGAATTTTAAACGGTGGATGCCTAGACAAAGCAAGACACTTCGAAATGAGCACACGATGCTGTTTGGAGTTGGATACCAGGTCCCTCACTGTCAACAACTAATCCACTGCTTTTTAATCGATTCTGAGTGTGGAAGTCTATGAAACGTGAAATTTCTATCCGACTGTCTATTTACACATCCAAACAGAGAACAAATTGAAAGCATACTGACATAAAACAGGTTAGCAAAATCTTACGATATGTAGAATCGTTCTAAGCGACTAGAATCTCGGCGACGAAATTTCCCGAGGTTCTCGCAGCAGGAAATGACAGCTTGTTCCGTCGTGCTCTCTGGAGAAGGGAATGGAAGATCCCACGCAAATTTTCAATTTTCCGAGGCATTTTTCTTACAAAAATATTAGGAAAAACCGAAAAATTTTGAATGATGTATACTCTATTAACCTGGATTAATGTTATGATGCAAAAAAAATAAGGTCGATTTTTTCCGTGGAGTTTACCTTTAAACTGTAAAGTGACTTAAACATACCAAGCTGAATGGCACAGTTGAAGAACTATTATGTGGACATGAACATTGTTTTTTTCTGTATGTTTATCTAAAACAGGATTAAACAATATCTA
Source organism: Rhysida immarginata (assembly GCA_023313115.1). NCBI lineage: Eukaryota > Metazoa > Arthropoda > Chilopoda > Scolopendromorpha > Scolopendridae > Rhysida > Rhysida immarginata. The sequence goes on along the minus strand of JAHWFO010057789.1, from coordinate 8,441 downwards.
ATGTAAAATATATTTTCTTTACCAATTTTTTGTTATATCGAGCATCATGATCACTCCATTGGTGTTCTTGTAAACATCAACGAACTCTGCATCAAGGGCAGCTTCTTCTATGACCTGTAATGACAATGTCTACTTTGAAGTTACATCAAAAACATAAAACTAATATAATTATTTATACAATACACGGAAACACAACTGACTGGAGCAGTTTCACGATTTTAATGTACACTGAGTTAGCAAAACTCATGGGATAGTTACTTAATATCTGGTCGGGCCACCTCTGGCCCTGTGGAGTGCAGCAATACGGTGTGGTAGTGAGTCTGCAAGTCCCTGGTACACTTCTGGAGGCAGTTAACACCAGATAGTCTGCAGAGCCGAAGATAGTTGCTGCCTGTTCGTGGGCGGATGATCCAGTGCCCGGAGCCTGACTTCAACAGCATCCCAGATATGCTCGATGGGATTCATGTCAGGGCTCCGGACTGGCCAGCTCAGTCGTTGGACCTCTCCTGCATGCTCCTCGAACCATTCGCGGACGACACTGGAGCAATGTGGTGGAGCATTGTCATCTTGACTGCTACGTCGTCAGGGTGTTGAAATGTCAAAAACGGGTGCAGATGGTCTCTGATGAGTTGACGATACCGTGGACCATTCAACGTTTGGTCCAGGATAACCAAAGGACCCATTCCAAACCAGGAAAATGCACCCCAGACCATCACTGACGCTCCACCACCCTGCACCACCACCTGTTGGCATGCGGAATCCATCGTTTCGTGAGGTCTGCGCCACACACGGTACCTCCCATCAGCGTGGTACAGTTGATATCGTGACTCATCTGATCATATGGCGTTACGCCACTGTTGCAGAGTCCAGCTAAGATGGTCGGTGGCAAATGCACGCCGGAGTGTCCAATGACGCTGGGTAAGCATTGGCACCCGTGTAGGGCGACGGCTGCCAAACTCGAGGGCATGCAGATTCCGACGGATTGTCCACCGAGAGACGTTTCTAGTGCGGCCAGTATTGAACTGGTCTGTGATTTGCTGCACTGTTGCGCTCCTGTCTCTCTGAATCATTCGTCCCAGGTGTCGCCGGTCACGATCATTCAGGGCAGCTGGACGCCCGGTACGGTGCCTGTTGTAGACTGTGATGCCTTCATCCAGCCATTCCCGATACACCCTGGAGACAGTTGAGCGGGGAAAGCCAAATTCCTGTACCACTGCCGAAATGGAACATCCCATGCGTCGGGCACCTACTATCATACCCCGTTCCAAAGACGTCAACTCGCGACGATGTGCCATTTCTGATTAATCACTTATCCAAGTTCTTCCCATAACATCTAATGGTCCATTCCCAGAATCCGTTACCCCTGTGAATTCGTGAGCCATGCCCATCAATCAATGTGGTTGCTATCCCATGAGTTTTGCTAACTCAGTGTACATGTATTATTTAATGTATCATCACGAAGCATTACAAATACAAGGATCAACTCACCAAAGTTTTCTTTGGCATGTTACAGATGCTTAATATGTACCCTGATAGTGACTCTACAGAGGATCATTTCTCCTTAACTTACCTGATTCTGAACACCCCTCCCCCAGCAATGGAATGTGCCCGAGCGTTTGTAAATCAGGTGCAGAATCAGTGGGCATTCCATGAATACTTGTTCAGGAAATGAGCGCAGAAAATTCACGGCTAGAAAAATTAATGGTTTTTGAGAGGGTATGTACGAGCGCTTTCCAAGGTGGGATTTAGTGCCGTACGCATCGTGCAACAGTGCAAAACGGAAGGAATTTCAGTTTCGAACGCTGCTATTAACTCCATTCTGGCGTTCCTGACAAGTTCACCCATGAAAATCTATCTAGGAAGAGACCCCATCCCAGCCATTCACCTGACAAAGTCAAAAAGATCATGAAAACCCTCCGACACCGTAGGCCATGGCTCAGAAGGCAGGAACATCTGCATCAACGGTAAACTGCATAATTAAACACAATTTAGACCTGCGCAAAGTTTCATAAACTGAGTGTTCATGTTCTTAATGAACGTCACATCCGTGAAAGCAAAACCAACACTGGCAAACTTGACGAAGGCTACCTTGCACGCGAGAAATGGCGGTTTGTGTGCATTATCTCACAGATTGTGGTAAGGTTCATGCAACTGCAGATGCCGAAGGACGGACTGATTGGTGTGTGCAAATGTTGTGCAAGTTTTCCGAAAGGTCTCGTGCTGGTGGCGAGATGCTGTTCAAAAGGACAGTTGCAAGTTTGTTGGGTGGAGAAAAACGCTAAGGTGGACGCAAATTCTACTAGGAGTACATTTTAAAACCTCTTAACACAGAGGAAATCCCGCTGTTGTATGGAGAGGAGAGCAACAAAGTGTTCATCAAGATAAGGCGTCCAGCCACAGAATTTCATGGCCAAATGGAAGAAGAGATCGGCATTGTTGCAAGACCCTTTTCTGCTATCCCTGTCAAGTTACCTGATACCTCCCCCATGGACTTTGTGGCTTTGATCTTTGGAAAGTGTGCAAGGAAGTAAGGAACGAAATTCCTTTCACTGTCCTGCAAATCAGTCTGCTTGCATGGAAATTACGCTGCTGGACTATGGCCAGTTATCAGGAGAAACACACACAACATAAATGGTGGTGGCGAAGAGGCTTCACGTGAAGTGACAATCATCCAAAATTGGCTAAGTTAAGGAGAAATGACCCACAGTACAATATCAAGCCTGTAACTGAGTTCATCCCAATTTGACTAAGCAAGCATGCCCCTGTCAATTTGAGCAAAAGCATCAGTGATGCGAGCCCACAGTTCTGGCAGATCAGCCGGTAATTGCAGCACAAACACAGAGTCCTTCACATACCTCCCATATGGCCACAAAGAAGTCACGGGGGGATAAGTTAGGGGAGTGTTGAGGGCATGGCAGCAGTTCATGGTCATCATTCACGACACGACCAATCAACTGATTTTGCACTCTGGTGGTTTGGAAACATACACTGTCATATCAATGAATTATGACCAGCACCCCTTCAAGGCACATGCATGGTTCGCCCCAACAATGATTACACATTGCAAAATTGCCTGAGAAAGCTTTAAAGCTGGTGCATCAAACGGCAGGTGCACGAGCCTCAAGATGGGTAAACGTCTGGATTTAACAGACATCCAAAAAGGGATGATAATAGGCTATCGCAGCAAGGGCGGCACCATCTCTGTGTGATTTGTTAACTATTCACGGTCCGCTGTAGTGAAGGTGTATAAAGAATGGACAGCAGGGACAGAAATCGAGTCCTAACGCCATCACTGTAAAGGGTCACGAGCCATCGACCGACGGGGTAAGCGGCACCTACGGCAACTCGTAAAAGGTGACAGGAGAGCCACAGTCCAGCAACTGACCACCAGATTGATGCCAACAGACGTGTGTCCGACATTACCGTCGAACGCACCCTGCTACGAATGGGCCTGAACAGTCGATGCATGGTTACTGCATCCATGTTGACCAGGGGTCATCGTTGATGACACCTAGACTTTGCACGTGAGCACCGCCATTGGACCACAGGCGAGTGGGCTAAGGTCGCCTTCTCCGACGAGTCACGGTTTTTCCTCCATCAGATTAACGGACGATGGCGAGTGCCTAGTGAATGCAATGAAAAGAGACTGCAGGAAGCTATTGTGGGCCAGAAATGGCTGGTGGGAGTGGTGTGCATGTGTGGGGAATCTTCTGTTGGGAGCAGTTAGGTTCACTGATTCGTCTGTCAATCGTAGCGGATCAGGTGCACCCGTACGTGCTCACGATGTTCCCCAATGTGATGGTGTGTTCTAGTAGGACAATGCACCCTGCCAGAAGGCACGTCTCCTTCTGGATTGGTTCGAGGAACACTCTACTGACTTTCGAGTGCTCCCTTGGCCCGCTAAATTGCTGGACATCAATCCGATCGAACATCTGTGGGAGCACCTTGGTCGCCAAGTACGGCAGCTGGACCCTCCACCTATGACTCTCGAAGCTCTGTGGACAGTGCTTCAAGCGGACTGGACTGCCATACTATCGGACACATACCACGCACTTCTTGCGTCCATGCCATGACGCCTAGCAGCAGTTATAGCGGCAAAGGGTGGCTACTCCCATTACTAAGCGGGTGGTCATAATTCGGTCATATGACAGTGTATGTCTGTTGGACATCTAATGATAGCTTTATATTGTTGGACCATGAAAATCAAATCTTTAATTTCTTTGTAATTTGTTTATTTTTATATGAAACCATGAATGAAATATTATTGTATTTTTTTTCTCATTCAAATTAGGCATTAAATGATTGTTGTTAAAATTCAAATAACTTTATACTTTTTGGACACACCTTACTATATACTACAGAGAATGACCGGCCTTTAAAACATGGTTAATCAGACTACATCACATGAAATTGATAGAAAATACAAGAATTTTAGGGGGAGTGCAAGTACTTAATATCTGATCATAAGCTGTGCATTGTTTTGAGAAACCAATTAAGGCTAGTTATATCATTTTCTCTAGCATGTTTCACTTAAAATTTGAAAACATATCAGCAATGCAGTAAACAGAGCAATACATAATTAAGTGCAGCAACTACAAGGATCGATCAGCAAAAAAATGTTCCGAGATGTGCCAAGAAAAGGTGCCACATTCCAGAAAGCTGATTTTTTGTGAGATTTTACGCAGAAATTTTGACTGCGCATGAACGGATGATGCCACTCATATGCACAAGCATAGTCACAGGTGAGAATGACGAGACAACTTGAAAAGTGGTCTTGGATAGAAGTAATAAGTATCCAATCGATTTTTGTGGGCAAAAGACATTCCTCCAGTGGAAATTCACAACCAGCTTATTGACATCTATGGTGACAATGTCATAAGCAGACAAAATGTGTCTATGGACACACAATCAATGCTAATCGTTAATGTACTGCTTTGAAGCCATCCGTCGCAAACGTCCAGGCATGTTAGCCAATGGAGTCATTCTCCTACATGACAATACCAAGCCACACATTCTCACAGTGTAGTAATTGCTCCAAATGTTCAAATGGAAAGTGTGGAACCATCCACCTTACAGTTCAGATTTGGTTCCAAGCGATTTTTATCCGTTCCTCTCCTGAAACAGCATTTGGCTGAAAAGCAATTTTTTTTTCTGACAAAGGAGTGATAACGGCTGCAAAAGCCTGGTTAGATCAGTAGAGATCTAATTTTTGTTTCAATGGAATAAACAAATTGGTCCAGCGGTCAGACAAGGGTCTGAATCGACTTGATAATTTGTGGAAAAATAGTGTTTGTGAGCCTTTTCAACGTATAATGCTGTATTTACTGACTATAAGACAGCTCAATTAGAAGACGACCCCACTTTCTTAAGGTAAATTTTTGGGAATTTTTTTTTTTCATGAACATAGTAACAAAAATACTTATTTAAAAATGAAAATCTATTGTAAAAACCTTATTAACTGAGTTCCTTAAAACTCTTCTGCCCACTCCCCCCCCCCCAACCCCAGATCCCCCCTTATCCTTACCCATTCAATATCCCAACGCCCCCACTTTCCTTCTTTGCCACTCCCTCGACACCCAAAGAAGTCTCTAAAATAATTCTGCAACTAAAATCTTCAACTTCCCTTGATCCATTAAGTTTTCGCTCTGACGCTATAATAGCAGAAAGAACAAGTCTAACAATTCCACTAGCTCATATATTTAATATCTCGCTGCCACAGGTTCCTTTCCTAACTCTCTCAAAACAGCCAAAATTATTCCCATCTATAAAAACGGCAACCATAATAAAGTATCACAATTACGGTTCAATCTCAATCTTGCCGACTTTCTCCAAAATATTCGAAAAGCTATACTTTTATTGGCTGTCCAATTATATACATAATAATAATCTACTATCACCTACACAACATGGTTTTTCTCCTAAGCGTAGCACAGACACAGCCTGTTTTGAACTAACTGAATTCATACTGTTCATATGACTAAAAAGCACTTTATAGCTTCACTATTTTTAGATTATACCAAAGCCTTTAACTCTATATCCCACCAACTTCTAATCTACAAACTTTCCTCTTTCTTTAATCTTCGTGGTCCCCAATTAAACTGGCTTACAGAATTTCTTTATAATCGCTCATATTTCTTAAGTATTCAAAATGTCTCCTCATCATTACTCATACACAATTTCGGTGTACCGCAGGGCTCTATCCTCTCCCCATTGCTCTTTAACCTTTTCATCAGCAAATAATACAGTTACGTCGCCAAACTTAATCCTATATGCGGACGATGCAACTCTATTATTTGCTGACTCCAATACTACCAATCTAACCAACACTATTAACCAAACCTTATCCGCCTTAACTCATTGGAACTCAGTCAATCTGCTTACCCTTAACCTCAATAAAACAAAATACACGTTATTCTTTCAACGCAATAAATTAAATGTTCCCACTGAATTACCCATTCATTATAACTCGCACTCATTACTTGTCACCGATGCATTTAAATACTTAGGCATACAGATAACGCATGATCTTTCTTGGATCTGCACATCAACACCCTTCTAGCTAAACTTAACAAAAGACAAGGAATGATCTCACATTTACACTTTCTTCCACCCTATATTCTAATCCTCCTCTATAATTCCCTGATACACTCAGCGCTGTGCTACGGGATTCAATTTTTGGAGCTCCACTACAAATGCAAATCTCCTACGCCTTTCCCGTTTACAAAATGGTTCCTAAGAACTTTACTTCACATCAGATTACCCAATTCCGTTTCACATCACTTTAGTCGACTAGGCATCTAAACTATCTACCAAGTCTATATCATTCGATTATGCTCATTCATCTACAAAATTAATAATCATCATCTAATTCTTACTACACCTTTAGTAATAGCTCACCCGCAAAACATACACCCCTACTCTACCCGACTAACAAACTTAGTTAGACTCCCATCTACTAGGAGTAATTACCAATAACGTTGCGTCTCATATGCTGGCATTAAATGGTGGAATAGTTTACCGGAACAAGTCCGCTCATCCCCTGCAAGCTCAACTTTCAAGAAATTACTGAAAAACTCCCTTTTAACCAACAATCCACTTACTAACACGAATTCCCTTTATACTATCTGAATTTTAATTGTTTCTAATCCTACAATTTCTATAAGAGCAATGTTTATTAAACTCTGTTATTATTATTATTTTAATATTTCAACTTATATTGTAATTTGAAAATTATGAATAATACAGTATTCTATCCGGAGACCCCACATGTCGGCTGCTGGCCATACAGGCTCCGGGCCTGGATCAGTGTAATGTAGTAAATAAATAAATAAATAAATAAATAAATAAATAAAAGCTATTATGATCAAGAACACCAGTAAATTGACCCTTTTATTGGCCCTTTCATTTGAAAAAAAAAACAAAAAACAACCTTGTCTTATAGTCAAGTTAATAAAGTATTCACCTTTTCTTAATAGGGAATGATTTTATTTTTAATAAACCAGGAAACTTTTTTTTAATGATTGACTTTCATATCTTGAGTAGCAGTGACCTTACAGAATCTTATAATATTACCTCAGCAACGCTGTTTTCCAACTTCAGGCCATCCATTTTCTTCTTCTTTTTTCCTTTATCAACAACATCCCATACTTCAACTTTGACAACATCATCAGTTGCCTTGTAATTCCACTGTATACAACAGACCTAAAAGGATATAAACATTCATATTACAGACTTTATTAATTAAATTCAGCAAATCTTGTGGTAACTTATAGAAACATTCTATTTATCTTGTGACATGTGATGTCAGTGCATCATGTTTATTTATTGTCTGAGTTGCGTTAATTAAAAGTTAATCCTCGTGAAGATTACCGTAATTTACGGTAATAACACTGCGACGTATCTATTAAAAAAAGTTATAAAAAATGCCTGTGCGGCTTAACTATCGTTGCAGCATAACTGCCGGGTTTTTTTTCTTAACAGCATGACAACAACGATTTCAGAAAGCTGATACTGCTTCAATGTGATGCAGTTGCATTCCGTCCTGATGAAAATCAAATGAAATTAGCGCATAATATACATTACAGTACCTTAATTTTTCTGTATATACAATGTACAGTTCATTATTTATTACACTTATTCACTTTTCATTTGAATTTCCCATCGTCACTTTATCGCATCGAAATAATGTTGAAGTTGCCCTTCATGGGTTGAGAAGTTACATTCGTATTTTTTTTTTTTGGCGACGGTAAATTCAAATGAAAAGTCGCATAATGAACTTCAAACGAAATTAGCGTATAATATACATCACAGAACTTTAATTACCCTGTATTTACAATGTATGGTTCATTATATATTACATTATTTCACTTTTCATTTGAATTTCCCGTTGCCAATAAAATATGAATGTAACTTCTCAAATATGAAGGCCAACAACATTGTTT
>JAHWFO010057781.1:51408-63714 GCA_023313115.1 Rhysida immarginata | reverse complement strand
TTTTCCGGACTACTGGAAGATGTGATAATCTTCTTTCTCCCTGTTTTTATTTCGTTTGTATTTTGTTTCTGACAATCGTCCATCTTATTTTCTTTTTTTTATAATATGGAAGACCGCTTGGGTTGGTTAGGCTTCTTGACTACCTCAGTGTATTTCGTTTGGAATTTATTCTGGTTCGATGAGCTTTGTGAAAGCGCTGCTTTTGTCCCATCTGAAAAAATGTTCACTTCACTGTTCGATTGTCGATTGTACCTCTTTCATAACTTCAGGATAATTCTCTAATATTCTATTTGCTCTTAGAGAATTATCCTTTTTGCTTTGATAAAAGACAGTCTCCATCCGAAAAGTCAGCTTTTTATTTTGATTTTGATTAATTATTTTTGTTTATTATATCTTATTTTTTATTCATTTTGTATTTTTAATTAATAATGATTATTTATTGTATTCCAGGGTTCTTGTGTCTCTCTTATATATATCCGAGAATTATCCTGAAGTTATGAAAGGAGTCAAAAATCGACAATCGAACAGTTTAGTGAAAAGACACGAGCGGTCCGGGAGCCGAGGTTCCATAACACACTCGCCAATAAAGTAACCAAGGAAATTACACTGAATTAGAGGAGAAGCCTGATGTCCCTCGAGAGTCATCCTGAGAATAGAGTCCTAACTTGGTAGGACGAGGAATAAGATTGTTGATTGACGTAGTGATAGCCCTGCGCATCCGCAGCTAAGATATCCAGAAGTCGGGGATGACGACCCTATTGATATCACCGAATTTGTCTTCCAGTAGATGAAGGGGTCTTCGTATCCTTATGGAACCCCTAAAGGCTAGAGGGTGATCCAATATACTGGAAACCAAGGAATTACCGTGTGTCTCGATTTTAAGAAGCATCTGGACGTAGCTACCAATGTGGGCCATACCGAGGTCTTCATAAATAGAGTAGTTGTTAGCAACTCTGCTATCGAGCTGAAACTCTGTTATGGCCCTGAGAGATACATTTTGGAAGGTCTGTAGTTCCTTCCACCTCGATTTGCAGATAGACGCCCAGGCATGCATTCCATGGAGCAAGATGGTTCGGATCACCACCTTGTAGAGTAAGAGTTTATTGTCCAATGCAAGGGCACTGTTTCTCCCCAGGAGCGCAATCAGGCTGAACTTCGCCTTTTTAGCCTTGTTGAGAGCATATTGAACATGGTCATTCAAGTTAGCTTAGAGTCGATCTTTATGCTCAGGTATTTGTAGCTCTTTACCCAATCCAGATTCCTGCCATATAGGGCGAGGGTCCCTGGAGGATTCCTGCGTTTATGTGTTGAACATAGCTTTACATTTGTCAACGTGGAGCTTCAACCACCAATTATCGAACCATCTTTTGCACTGTGCGGTAGAAGACCTTAGAAGGTTAAGGCCAGGCTTAGGTATAGAGAGGATAACTGAGTTTTTCCAGGCATCGGGGAAGTAGCCATGGTTCCAGCATTTGTTTAAAATCTTAGTATATATTTATTTATTTATTTATTTACTTTTCGGGGTCCATATGGCCGATAAGGCCAACAAGTAGGATCGGCCTCGGTGGCTCAGTGGTTGCGTGATCGCCTCTGATGCCCGAGTACGCGGGTTCGATCCCGGCCGAGGACGACGAGGACTTTTCAAGGGGAAATCCTGAGATCACGCACCTCCTTCGGAAGGGAAGTAAAGCCGTTGGTCCCGTGTAGTCGTTTGCCGGCTGCACATTAAAGTACCCTTGCGAGGTAAAATTTGCGGCCCCTATAACGCCGTCCTGAAATGACCATAGCAGTTGAAAAGGACGTTAATACCAAACAAACTAAACCAACCGACAAGTAGGTCCCCAAAAGTAACCAAAATAGAACAAGTACAAAAAATAGGTAACTAAAATGGAGATAACAAACAGAACAAAAAAATGTGACTTAAATTCAAGGTAGATAATTAGATAGTAAAAAAGGTTGAATTGATTTCCTAAATACGACATAAGGAAATAATAACATACATTAGTAGGAAGCTGAGACCAGCATCTGACCCCGGAATATGAAACACATCTGCGCTCATAGTTCTTCTTAGTTAAGGGCATGTTGATCGCAGTCTTGTTACGAGTAGTATAATTATGAACATCTGAGTGTTTCCGTACGGAAATGGCGGATGATAGGATTAGCATTTGATTAATAGATTTGTATATAAAAGAACATATTTGAGTAAAATAGATTTGGCTAATAGTCAAAATTCCTAGAGAAGCAAAAAGGTGTGAAACAGGATGAGGCTTAGTGAGTTTCAAAAGGGTACGAAGAAACCATTTCTGCAGTTTAAGAAGTCTAGTAAGATTATAAGAGGTAGGGGACCCCCCAAAAATTAATACCAAAACATAAAGAAGAATGAATCAAAGAATAGTAAAGGAGTAATAGAATTTGTTGTGGGAGGAATTGAAGTCTAGAAATCATCCCTTGATATTTATTTAATTTAATGAGTAAGATGTCAACATGCTTATCCCAAGATAAATCATGATATAAAGTAAGGCCTAGATATTTAAATGAGTTAGTGGTACTAAGGAGATGAAGACCATAGTAAACGGGAGGATTAATAGGAATGTTGCGTTTGATACGTTGATAGAAGAACATGAGTTTAGATTTATCGACGTTAACTGATAATAAATTGGCAGAATTCCAGTTTTAAATTGACTAACAGGTGATTAATTACAGAAATAAGATTCGTAATATTTAGGTCAGAGAATAGAAAGGTGACGTCATCAGCATAAAGTATGGAGAGAATAGGAGAAAGAGCCGTAATTAAATCATTGATAAATAAATTGAAAAGAAGAGGAGAGAGAATAGATCCCTAAGGTACCCCCTGATTACTGACTAAAGTCGTCGATGTCTTATCGGAAAGAACCAGGAAGTAACGACGGTCCGTTAACAATTCAGTCAACCAATTACGGGGAAGGCCTCGAATATTGAAGAAAACAGACAGTTTAAAAAACAACAGAGGAAGTGGGATAGAATCAAATGCTTTAGAATAATCTATAAAGAACGTAGCAACGTATTTGTTTGCAGACATTTCAGCTGATAAAAACTCTAAGAGATCAAAGCAGGCCGTATCGACATTGCGATTCGGCATAAACCCATGTTGCGAAGAACTGATGAAATTGTTGGTATAAATAAATTTAGAAAGGCGGGAATAGAAGAGTTTCTCAAAAATTTCGCGAAAATCTGTAAGGTAGAGATAGGGCGATAGTTCGAATAATCATTAGGGTCACCTTTTTTAAAAATTGGGAAAATTTTAGCTATCTTTAAGGCATTAGGGTATGAACCAATGGAGATAGAGTAGTTAAAAATATCAGCAAGTGGAGAAGCAAGACTTTGGATAACTGAAATTATAATGTCCGATCGGAGGCCTAATGGGTCAGGAGCAGACGAGGACTTTAATTGTACAGCAACTTAGCGACCTCCTCGGGAGTAGTAGGAACCACAAAAAATGAGGGTGAATTAATAGAAACAATATAAGGGTAATCGAGAGTTGAAACATGTAAGGAAGAGGAGGAGGGAAGAAGGGTATTAAGAAAATTGGTTAGGGACAGAGAGTCTATATTATCAGACTGTTGAAAAGGGGAGTTATGAGAAATGGATCCTTTTAAGAGTTTATTAAGGGTTTTCCATTTTGACTTATTAGTCGAGATCTCATGAAAAAGATGGTTGTAATATTATTTTTTAGCATTATTTATCAAGTGACGAATTTTATTGGAAAGAGTTTTGAATTTTCATGTTAATTTTGAGTTAGGATTACTGCGCGATTGACGATAGAGAGAGTTTTTACGTTTACAGAGAGCTAACAAGTCAGGAGTGATCCAAGGTTTACGAATAATAGTAGTTGAAAGAGGAGGCCTAAAGATCGACAGAGTAAAATGACGATCGTAGCCTAATCGTAGGTGTGCTAAAAAAGCATCAAATAATGAATTAACATCAGTTGAGATGGCAAAAATCATGGTCCAATCTGTTAAATTAAGGAATGACCGAAAAACTGCTATTTTGGGGGCTGAGACTTTCCTAATAGAATTAATGAAAGAATGCACTGAGTTAATTGAAATGGCGGTCTTATAAACACAAAACAGAGGGAAATGGTCGGAAACAGCAACATCGAGTGAACAACTAAATAGATTAGCAATGAGAGTTTGTGAAGCAATGATCAATAGCAGAATAAGAACGATAAGGGAGGGAAAAATGTGTAAAAGATAGAGTTGATGATATTATACCAGATCGGGTTATCGAATCCATTAAGGTGTCTAGGCTGGTGGAAGGTTTAGCGAAATCGATGTTAAAATCGCCAATTAGAATGATGGATTTATTTTGAAATTGAAGATCCAAAAGCAAAGAGGCCAAATAAGAGGAAAAAGTCCGAAAATGACCAGAGGGGGGACGATAGACCGTAACAATAAAATATTTGTCATTAATGCAAATGGTTAAGATTTCCCAATCATTAGTAATATTAGAATATCTTGAATATTTAGAATAACGTAAAACTTTAGCTATATAAATCGCAATTTCACCACCACGTTTATCGGAGCGGTGAATTGAGATAGAATTAAAATTATCAATTTCGGGTATATCAGCATCACTATATGACCAAGACTCTGTAAGAATAATAAGATTAGGAGGGGTATCAATATTAGACAGAGTTGAAAGAGCAGCAGAAAAATTAGTCTTGATACTGCGTATGTTGGTATAGAATAGGATCAAGTAGAATTCATCGGAAGTGAGCGGACTAGAATTAAAGAAGCGATTAAGAGTATTCAAATCGATCGGGTACTTGTAAGTAGACATTAATTAAAAGATTACAGAAAAATAGAGGAAAGACAGAACTTAAGAAAAATCGTACCTTGAATAAATCGAAATTTTACCTTAGTTAAAATTAGTGTACAACAAAAATAACGAAATAATTAGGGAGATAAATAATTAAGGGGGAGAAAAGGGAAGAAGACGAAAAGAGGAACAAACTAAGGAAAAGAATTAAAAAAATACATATAGTGCTAATGGTCGAAGCGTGTGCCACCGTCGTATTCTTCCCCGGACAGGTCGAAACATGTTTAAACAAATTTGAGAGAATCAGTGCTGCGAGTGTATTTATCATGTTTAAACAGGACATTGAAGAGTCAAGGTGTAGTGCGCGCGGTCAAATCCTAATATGGATCAGCGAACGAAAGAGACTCATGAAATGGTAACAACACTTTACAAAGAAAGTGCTATAACTTTGAATTGTGTTTATGAGTGGTTTAAACGGTTCAGAGGAGGCCCGAACACCGTAGAAGACGTTCCCCGAAGTGGCCGGACATCCAACGTAATGATACGACCCAACTGAAGGCTATCCCTAAAAACGACTACGCCAGGAGTTTCCAGGACTTGTACGGTCGTTCCCAGAAGTGCATTACTATCGACGGGGATTACTTTGAAGGATAGTAACTGCTGTTTCTTGTAAGCCAGCAATCCACTCGCAATATGACATCATTCACCGACAATATTCATTTATAGGTTGTATATATATATAAGGCGAGAATAGCGGAAGAACAGGAAGAGTAAAAAAAAAACGCAAAGAAAAAAGGTAGGGAATGTAAATCAGCGCCAAGTAAACTAAAGAAATGAAAGGGGAAAAAACAAGAGAGAAAAAAAGTATGTCGACAGAAACAATACAACTAACCAAGTAATAACACATTAAGCTTTGTAAGAGTAATTAACTAGAGAACATATATACATAAAAATAAAAATAAATTATTTACAAAGCTGCATAAGCTATACCTTAATATTAGATAAACTACTTGATAAGTTGAAAATCATCACTCTACCAGACGAATCTTTAGTGAATATGCGCCCGCTAGAACTCCAGGCATTTCTGGGCCCAAACTTCTGTTTCGCCGAACGTAGCAGTCTATATCTGACAGTAATAGTGCAGATTACCTTAGGAGGCAAATTCTTGAGAGCACCATTAGTGATGGAGTCTAGACCAAGAGCCTTGTTACTCTTTACTCACTTAATAATGTTCGATACCTCGACGTTATCAATGACATGGAGAGGGTTATGTACACGATGGTTGAGATTATACTTTGTGCAGCCATCTTTAACTAGACATGTTTTCTCGATACCAGCCAGTTTATCTTCAAAGGGGGTGGTGAATTGACTCTTCAATGAGTTTCCAAATAGTTGGGCCTTTTCCTGGAGACTGGTAACAAAATTTCCATCTTCTGTAAGCAGAGGAGGTAGATCAGTGGCCTTCTTGTTCTTAAGGGCCCTGACTGTACACCAGAGTGAATTGTCCTGGACTGACAGACTCTTGATTTTGGATTCGTTGCTCCTTCACCTGTTCGCTGACCTTTCGTGCTAGCTTGTTGTACTTAGTCTTGAACTGCAAGCACCTAGTGCGTTGCCACAATCTTCTGAAGGAGTTCTTTTCACGTATGAGTTGCCTGATGGATGGGAGAAGATCGAGATGATCAGGTCTCTTTTGGTCAGTGGCAGTAGCGCTAGCATCACTGGCTGATTTAATCAATTGGGTGATATCACTAACATTACCATCAATGTCAAAATTATTGGCAGGATCCGTATATGAAATGTTGCACTCCTTGAGCAAATCTCTAAATAGCTTGCTTCCGGCAGAGACTGACCCTCAGGTTAAGGTTTAAACCCTCGAAGTTGAGAGCGACTGGGTGATGATCAGAGGATAAGTCGTTCACCGTAAAGATGTTATAGGACGGCAATGTCAAGTACATCACTAACGGGCGAGTGGTCGAAATAGTAGGTGTCATCAAGAGGACCGATGACTAGGGTATCAATTTGGTTCATCAAGTAGCGTGGAGAATAGAACCGTTATGGTTCATACATTTGGAATTCATGTGTGGGTGTTTGGCATTCAAGTCACCCGCCATAATAACTGGACTGGGCCCATTTAGTAGATCGAGCTCACAGGGATCAAGCTTATACCTGAGCGAGTTTATACAAGGAGATAAATTTAATTTCCCCTACGTTCACGTCGTTTATAATGACTGACACGGCTTCCATTCCCACGAAACTAGTAGGGGTAGTCTCACGATGATCGATGCCTTGTTTTACTATGATTGCTGCCCCACCAGACGCACGGCCAACAGCATTTATAAGGGGTCTATCCTTGCGGTAAATCGAGTAACCAGGCAATTTGAAGGTCTGACTCGGTTTGAGATGAGTCTCACACACAAACTCAACACCAATATTCCAACATTTAAGGAAGTTGTAAAACTCTATGCGATTGCGAGAGAGCCCCCTCGCATTCCAAATAGTGCAACGAAGCTTACCTTACTTAATTACTCTATAGGGGTGTCTATCCATGATTAATTTTTGTTTTGGCTGAGACAAACTGAGGCAAATCTTTGCTTTTTTCCTTGAGAAGGTTCATTAAGTTTCCCACATATCTGTATACTCAGGTCTATTCATTGGGGTCTATAATTCCTTTACTAGCAGAACTGGAGGCGACAGAAGCAAATGTTTTACCATCCACTGTTTTGGTGCTTTTGAATTTCCTAGCCTGGGGGTACTTTGGGCATTTCGTATAGCTAGATGTGTGTTGACCTTCACATCTGATGCGTTTCGGGGGATCTTTGCCTTTAATATTAGTGCAATCTCCAGACTGGTGGACGCCAGGGCGCTTGTTGCAGCGGGGCAATTCAGTGCAACCCTGAGAGACGTGCCCGAAACGCAAGCAGTTAAAACACTGCAAGGGCTTATTTCTTCCTCGGAATATTTCGACAGTAACAGAGGTTCAATGCGATTAAGGCTTAGGAACGTCCTTATATTCAGTAAATTCCATTGGCATTTCCACTGAGCCCTTTGCTTTTTTCAGCCTGATGGCTTTTTCCGGGAAGTAATTATCTTCTTTGAGGTCAACACAGAAATCCTCAAGGTCATAGGTTACGTCAACATTCCTAACGTCGTATTTAAGCATTTTTTCCGATTTGAGCTGGTGGTGCTGAAATTTAAGCACATCTCTGGTTTTAATTCCAGCCACCAGAGTTCTGTGGGTCTCTTCATCATGGCACTTAATCTTAATTGTGTCTGTTCTACCTGTTTAGTAGGTGATTTTGTCCAGCTGCACATGGGTCTTGATCTCCTGCAGGACCTCCTTGATGGGTTTCCCATGACTACAGATTATTATTGGCGGAATGTAAATGCTTCTATTTTTCACGAGTGGAACTGTCACGAGTAGGGTGGTTCGAAGGCCTAGGCTTTCTCTCTCTTATTACGGCAGTGGCACTATTATTGATGTCAATAGCAGACTGAAAATTCTCAATCCTCATACCTTTTCTTGATTTTTTACTTTGATGCGTTCTCCATCTACAATCATCGATATCGTCAATATCATCTGTAAGGCTTCTCTTACACCCAGCATTTTTTGGTGAATCTAAATTATCAAGTTTTTCAGAAGATACACCTGCTGCGCCTTTACCAGCAGACTTCCAGTTTTGCCCTCTGCAGGAATCATTTCTGGAAATAAATGCTGAGCTTTTGCCAGCAATATGTTCAAGACCTATGTGCCCGAAAAACGTCAAACCAGCCACGTATGTGCGCGAAATACGTAAATCCACTCATTTGGGTGACTTTCGGTGATAATCATGAAAATTCGGCCATGCTTGCTCCCGAAACACGTCATTTCGGCGATATATTGTTTAAACGTATCATCGAGACGATTTAGTCTATCAATGACTTCAATACGGGAGTTGAGAATTCCGGCATTTGTTTTTTCAAAATTCGATTCAATATTGGTAAGCTTATTTTTAACCTCGTTTACCTCATTGCTAAGAGATTCAAACTTAGATTCTAGGGTATTGTAATTTGCTAAGAGATGACCTCGGAGGGACTCGATCAATTCATTTATAACTAGATCAAATGCGGCAAACCTGGGATCCATACATGCATCGCGATGGGCTTTTTCGCGGGTGACAGTTTTACCTTTCAATGCTTGCAGGACGCGGCTTGCTGAATTTAGTCCAGAAACTTTGGACGACGCCATTTAGAACAAATACAGAAACAGAGCTGACCTGAACCCGATGAGAAGTGAAGGACCCAGAATGGTGCAGTTTCACGGTGTAGTGCCGAGTTTGCCGTCCTGAGAAGGACGCAATGAGAAGAAACTTTTGGTGGTTCTGCCTCTTCCTCCTTCCTAAATTCAGTTCTCCTGGTCGTTTGTATCTTCTTCCCAAGATTCATAAACCTGGCAATCCCGGCCGTCCGATCATCTCTTGTAACAACACCCTCTGTGAGCCACTATCAGCTTATGTCGACCACCACATACACCACATCCCACCCAGTCTTTCTTCCTATATCAAAGACACTAACGATTTTCTCTCCCATATCCAGCGCCTTAATGACTCTAATCACGATATCAATTACGTTTTCCTCTGCACGCTTGATGTCTCTTCCCTCTACACTAACATCCTTCATGATGATGTGATTAAAGCTGTTTGCAACAGTCTCAAGGCTAACAAACCTTTCCAAGTTCCTTTAACTGACACCATCTGCCTCTCCTTCGCACCATCCTCACCTCCAATGAGTATTACATTCAGTCCAGTGGCACTGCTATGGGCTCCAAAATGGCGCCCAACTATGCCAACATTTTTATGGGGGAGGTGGAAACCAAACTACTTTCCACGTCTCCCTTGAAGCCGTTGGTCTGGCTGCGGTATATTGATAATGTTTTCCTGATCTGGTCACACAATGAAGACTCACTCTAACTCCATCAAGTTTTCTCAATTATTCTATCAAGACAGTTTCTTTTTTTGATGTCTCTATCTCTATCACTAACAATGAATTGTCTACAAATCTCTATAAGAAGCCCACTGACCAACACCAGTACTTACTGACAGCTGCCATCCACGCCATTGTAAGGATAACATCCCTTTAGGTCAGTTAGCTCACATCCATAGAATATGCACTAATCAGTCTGACAAGGATTTCCGTGCTAACGCCCTTACCCACTCCCTAAAACCAAGAGGCTACCCCAAATCTGTCATACGCGCTTATATCTATAAACATCGTAATTCCCGTTCTAACAACAATCTCAAACCTTCTCCAGTCATGGCAACACCTACGTTAGTTCTTCCTTATCATCCAACCCTCAATAGGATTAAAAATATCCTAAGGAAACATCAACATATTATTGACGACCCTCCTCTTCTCCATTCCATTCTACCAGAATCACCAAAAGTTTCATTTAAACGGACATTTAATTTTAAAGATATTCTGGTCCATGCTGCAATTACCAAACCACGAACTTCCACTAAGGGATGTTCTCCTTGCAATGCAAAGCATTGAGACGTTTGCCTATTTCTTAAGCCTACTACCTCCATTTCAGCAGTGCTTCCTCCTTTCCTTTCAAAATTAACCAGAACCTGACCTGCACTTCTCACAACTTATTTACCTGTTACATTGCAAGGTATGCCAGAAACAGTATGTTGGAGAGACGGGCAATACAATACGCTCCAGATTCGCCAGACATAAATTCGACATCCTTAGCAAGCTGACACCCCTAATTCCATTGGCCACTCTTTACAGGCCTTTATATTCTTTGTAGTAACTTCCATAACAAAAAATAAAGAAAGCAATTTGAGTCTTTTCTTATTTGGAAATTTAATTCCCTCACCCCTAATGGCATTAACCTTTAGCAAAGGCACCATTCCCTCATTACCTTCCCCATATACCTCTCCAACTTCTTTATTCCCTAATTTGTCGTAGGCTCTCTAGGCACTTTTCTTTTTCTTTATCTTTTCTCAGTTATTTCTTCTTTTTAATGTTCTTTCCTATTTTTCTACTTCTATGATCATTTTGTGTCCGTCCCTGTATTCTTTTTTCCGTAGGCTTTCTGTACTCTTTTATTTTAGTGGCCTTTTTTATGCGGTTCTATTTTACAAGGTGACTAGCAGCCGGGAATTGTAAAAAAACATTGTAACCGGGAATAGTCAGGGAATCATTAAATCTGAAAAATTTGAACCATGTCAATAATATTCTATCAGGATAGCCCCTTTTTTGGCTTCAGGGTTGCCAGGTCCAAGCACTATTCGGTCGCCCAATTGGGGAACTTTAGTAGCCCAAAATCGCCCAATGCATGAAAATAGCCCTTTTTCCCTGATTTTCCCTGACCATGTTCATTTTCCCTGACTTTCCAGTATGTGGGAATTCCGGAAATCTACATTATGTCTATGATGTAAGCTTCCAAACATTACTGAACATTATGAAAATACAAATAGACCATACAATAAAAATATTCGTAAATTACAAATATCAAAAAAAATACAAGTATCAAAAAAATACAAGTCAAAATCAAAGATTAAAAGACATCGCTATAAATTGAATTGTTAAATCTTGTTAACATTTCATTAGTTGGGATGAAAGAATTGCAACATTTGTTTTCACTTTGACGTTGTGTTCTTATTGCAACATTTGTTCGTCTTAAACGGGACGCCATGAGTCCGCACGATAATCGGCGGTACATACCTCTTCGTGACTCTATGGTCTTCATTAGCCGAGCGACCTTGTCCATTCTTCAGGTTCCTCATTCTAGACGCGCTGACGACTTTTTCGTTTACTGCACCTTGTTTATCAGCTCATTTATACTCAATTGTGAATAAAGCACCAATGGGAGGCCAGCGCCAAATTTCTAAAACGGATTGGCTACTGTATCCAGTAAAAGAACAATGATATGACCTAATCACGCCTCTGGTCTTCCATTGGTCTTCTCGTCTCGTCCTCGTTTTAATAATTGTCTAAAACCAGTTTTTTTTTGTTATTTGACAATAATTTCGCCCAAACATCGTCACAAAATTCGCACAAAACAAATCGCCCAAAAATCGCAAATTTGAAATTTTAGTAGCCCAATTTAGTCGCAATCGCAAATTTGAAATTTTAGTCGCAATTTGAACAAAAAAGTAGCCCAATTTGCGATAAATCGCCCAACCTGGCAACCCTGTTTGGCTTTGATGATCAGGAAAATTCAGGAAATTTTACGAAATCGTTTTGCTAGATACCCTATCATTCCTAACCTTTTTATAATTTTAATTTTGTATGTGTTATCCTATTGCAATTTTCTCGCCGCCCTCTTATTACCTCCTATTTGTCCTCCTTCCTGTCCTATCCCAATACGTCTTCAAATTCATCTCCTGCCATCCCATTTGTTCTCTTCTAGTTTTTCAGCCAATACCGTTTTACTGTTTCCTTTGCTACCTATATATAAAGTCGTCCTTCAGTACTCCTTTCAGAACAGTTTGTCACGCCTACTGATGGTCGGCAAATAGGACT
>JAHWFO010057781.1:0-28167 GCA_023313115.1 Rhysida immarginata | reverse complement strand
GTCAACTCTTCTTAAATCAGTTTCTTGAAGAAATACTAATTTGCCCTATGTGTCAGTAAAGTCGTCCATCTTGTTTTAACTAATTTCAACCAACTGCACATCCGTTAATCTTTGGACAACCTTGGATCAAACTGTGAATCAAATGTCATTCTTAATTCGAGAATTTTGTCATGATGAATATAAAAACTATCAATTCGAGTGTTAATCCTTGGTTGTGAATATAGCCACAAAAATAGAAAAGAATGATAATGAAAGGCAGATTCGCATTTTATCTGATCAGCTATATCAGCAACACGATCCAATGGTTTTATGAACTAGTTTTCTACCATAAAATAGAAAACGTTGTTGTTGTTGTAAAGCTCTCGCAGCTTTCCTACTTAGCTTGTATTAGTGACTTTTCACTAGTTATCGTTCATTTTCACTATATTACTTTCAACTTGTTTTGCCAGCTTAGTTTGCCTTTTAATCTTAATATAACTTTCCAAAGTTAATGCTTGCTCATCTACACTAGCACTACACATTGTGTATTCACTTTTAACTTGGCTACACCTTTATTCACTGCACTTCACTTCTTGTTGCTCTGCTCACAATTTAGATGTCTCTTTAATCATTGCCGTTATTAATAGAAAACATCATACACAGTCTCCTATTCACACAGATTTATTTGACAAGACAACCGTGTGAAGTCAAATTTGTAACCAATGAGTTAACGAAAATGAATTTAATCATTAAGAGAGGGAGGGGAAAAAACCGTTAGCATGATCAGCGATACAGTTTGTGTTTCAAATTTTATTGGTTTCAATCAAATTTTTCTTATGACAGCATCTTCTATATGCAGGGTTCTCCCTAGGGCCTTTTGAATGGGCCCGCCGCCCGGCTGATTTTGGTGACCGCCCGGCTGAATACACGAAAAACTGCACAACATTGCATAACATTTTGTTTTTAATTTTTGTCCGCCCGGTTATTTTATCTTACCACCCATCTGATAAAATTTTCTGGCGAGAACGCTGTATACGTGTATAGCATAAATAGAGCATAAATGCATGTTTAATAACTTATTAACTCTACACCTCTAAGCATTAATGTGTTCAGTCACAACAAAAGCTTTTACTAAACAACATTACTATAGCCAGGAAAGAATGATCTTTAGTTATGCACATTCTGAAATGAGATTGATTTGACTGAAAATGTCCCCTGTAAATTTTCCATTCGGTCACATGATAGAACAGTCTCAACCGTGAATTAAAGTATTTTTTTAAAGAGTCATCGCAGTTGAGTTTTTAGTTAGCTTGGTCAGAATTGCCCAGCTTAAGTCTGTATTATTAAGGCATTTTATGCAATGCATGGAACTATTGAGAAACCAAATTTTTTTTTTTTTTTTTTTTTTTTTTTTTTACAAAACAGGCACATTCAAAATACAGTGAAAACTGTCTAAAGGGACCACCCTTGGTTCCAAGTATAAAGTGGTCCTCATGGCAGGTCATTCTTATATAAAGAATGTCCCAAATTGATGTACATGTATTTTCTTGATACATATGGTGTTTATTAAGGTGTGACATGTGATATCAGTGTGTTTTGTTTGATTTTTTTTTGCTGTTGTTGCCATTATTTCTTGCGTAGTTTTTTTCAGTTTTTTATTCCAGCATTTTATAATGTTTATTCTACGTTTTGAATTTTATTAATAATTATTTTATTCGCAATAATAAAGCTTAAGTTTTTTTTTAGCGAAAGTTTTTAAGAATGATCGTCAACAATAAGTTCTCCTAATGGGTTAGCATTGCCGAGAGAGGAGATTCTCGGAATTTCTCAGATGCTAAATCATTAGGGGATTGTTATGTTTTTATAGTTGTTTTTTTGGAATAGATGTAAATAAAAATAAAAAGATGACTTTCGTTTTCTGACCGGTACGGTCGTGCTAAAGAGAGTAGCTAAGAGGCATGGGTGTTAGGCCTATTTTAGCGATCTCGTTTGTTCCAGTTATGGATTGAATGATCGCCTCACTTATTAAAATGAAATTAAGTCACAGTGATGTCGTTCCCATAACGGAAAAACTAGTTTGATGGCAATTAAAATCAATCTTTCTTAGTTTTCAATGCAAGTTTGTACTTCAAAGATGAGCCAACCATGATTGATCCAGTGTTCGATGTCAATAGCGATCGATTCCCCCCAAGTGGTGAAGCTAGAGTAGCGTGATAACGTCTTCGCGGATAGTTTTTCAAGAGAAGATTGGTGAATGACTTATTGTTTATTTTGACGGGCCCCCGGGAATATTGACAGAAGTTAATTCGTTCATTTGAACAATTGAACTCGATGTTTTTGGCCCTCAAATCGGATAATGCGGAAGCATAATTAAATAGTGACTGATACTGAAAACTGAACAGTCTTTAATTGAATTAAATAAAAATGTTCCTTATGGAATTACGTTTTGTAGCCTTATGTGGTTAGTTATTAATGCTATATTAATGATCTGATAAAATTTACTGGGGAAATTTAGCACAAGTGTCTCGCTATCAACAGCAATATTGTGAAGCACAATTCTAGTAGTTTTTTTTTTTTAGTGCTGGTGTCTCCACCTGGGTGTTAATTATAGGGATGGTGAATGTTAGAACATGCTTGGCAATGAAGGGTTAAGGTGCTCCCCCCACCCTTCGAATTGGTATAAAAAAGGGTGCACACAGCGTTCTCCTGTATGTCGACGGTGACACATTACATCACGGAGTTATACACTCACATCCCATTAGCTAAAACTGGAGCACCAGTGGCATGAACATTGTGATGATAGTCCAATGAAATTCAAAGCGGGCCTTGTAAAGCCACAGGCAGGGTATTAGATGGAAAGAAAAAGCTGCCGAGGAGACGAAGTTTGTTAGAAATTAAGGAAAGTTTCAGTATAATTTAGCAGGGGCCCCTAAGTTATGTGTGTACCGATTCATGAATATTTTGTTGTAGCAAATCAGTAAATTATGAATAAATAATGGCAACAAGATTTCTAGTTATTTTAATAATACCACAATACAATGTGTTGCATCTAAATCCTTGACAGGTCCCAAGAACCCGTGATCGCTTCCGGGTGAGTGTGAAGGTTACATTTTGGGAACCAAAAAAAAAAAAAAAAAAAAAAAAAAAAAAAAAAAAAAAAAAAAAAAGATAAATTTAAACACAGACATGTAGTACAAATTAAGTTGCTAGTTTGAAAAAAATATTATGTTTGCTTGGGTTAAACTTTTCAATTGTTTTTCCCTGGAAAATCTGATTACGTCACCAATTTCAGGTTCCCTTATCAAGGTTTTTTAAATACAGGATGTGTTAGGCAGGCTTCAGTTTAATGTGGTCCAGGTCCCATTAGACAGGTGGTCTAAAGACAGTAAAAAATTGTATTATTTTAATAGGTTCCAACAGAAAAGTGGTCCACATAGCAGGTGGTCCCCAAGAAAGTTTTCACTGCAACAATGTTTAATTAAGAAAAAAATAATAAATAGCAGAATACAGTAGAACCTCCGTATAGCAAAACTCAACGGACTGGCAAAATCATTTTGCTATATAGATACATGTATTTGGTTGCATGGAGGTGGTGTTAAAATTTGCATAATTTTGAGTATAAATCGCTGATAATTGCATTTATATATGTATATATTTTAAATTTAGTATTTATGAATAAAAATTTAGTATATTATATTAATTTGAATGCTTCTTAACATTAAGAACAAAACTTTTTTGATACTTGACATCGCTGCCTATCTAAAGTCATCTAGGCTGCCATTTCTGAAAATTTTGTTTGGATCGCAATTACTTTTTCTGAAATAATTAAAATTTGAAAGCAGAGAACGTGAAAGCAGAGAAAATAATATTGTAATACGTATTTTACGAAAAAATACCGATAGAATGTATCTATAAGCGTGTATATTACGGCCGACGAGTGTTTTTTCGAAAAAACCCTCGTCGGCCTCGGTAAAATTACATTTCACAAAAATGTTTATGGGCTTAAACTGTCAATAAAATAAATTCATAAATTTGAACAAATATTAAAATTTTTAATATAAAAAAAATCTTCCGAGTTTCAAAAGCTTTTATAGTAGTTCTCGTGCCGATTCTCATAGAAAATAAAGTTTTAACATGTTTGCACATTTAAATCCCTCAGCAGGCTGCCATTACTGCTGTGCAGTGCATCATAGGTAGTTTGGTGTGATAACATTGTTCTTGAGAACTCTTCATAATTTTGCTGATAAAATAAGCCTAATACCATAGCCGCAGCCGACTGGGCAGAGCTTGTGACATAAGAACTTGTTTTAACTTCGCTTGATGGCAGTTTGCGATGATTTCGTTCGTTGGTTGTTCCGTCATGTGCTAAGTGAGGGAACCAAATTTCATAATGAAGACCTAAAATATATCTTAAAATTTATTGTCTGGACCGAAAAATCCTTACATTATAGGGTTAATTACACTAAAAAGATTTCGCTATATGGAGATTAAAAAAGCATTAAATCAATAGGACATTTGCCGGGACCACAGAAAAATTTCGTTATAGAGAGAATTTCGCTATATCAACGTTCGCTCTACGGAGGTTCTACTGTAATGGGTATGCAAGAAATACAAATTCTGAGTTTTGATTTCTTTTCCTAAAAATTAAAATTTTGTTAACAGTTAAAGCTTACCACTCCTCTAACAAAACTTAAGTAGGTAGGCATCATGTCTTGGAAGTCATCAGTAATGAACACACGACGAACATACAACTACAATAAAGTAAATAAATATTAAGAACAATTTGCTAATGCTATGTATAATTATAATCAAAATTATCAACCCTTTCATTAAACATACCTTAATATTATCAGTCTTTTTGCCATATTTATTGAAAGCATCAGAGGACTGTACTTTAGGAATGAACAACAATGATTTGAATGTAACTTCCCCTTCTGCAATAAAATGAGTACTAGTCATTGGGTCAGTACTATCTTTTGTAATGGATTTGTAGAATTCATTGTATTCTGATTCTTCAATTTCAGCAGGCCTGAAAAAAAAGAAATTGTGGGAGAAAAAGGAAATTAACTTTAGAATTAATTAAGTCTAACCAACCTAAGACAGTCTAGATTCTCAGGCTAATCACCATGACACCAACACAAACATTGTATGCATGAATCCACATGAATCCCTACTGCAGATAAAAATTTACTATGCTTAAAATCTGCTTGTAGCCAATTTAATCCACTGGGAAAGATGAGATCAACATACAATTACAAATTCCAAAGGATGATATTTTATTCAAAAATAGTACAGACCCAGTCAAATTAAGTTGGCGAGAGTCACATTTCAGAAACAGGTCAAATCGAGTCATGTTATAAGAGTAACTGGCAGATTTTAAAATGAATGAAAGCTTCTCACTATACTTTAAGTAGATTTAAAAAAAGATTACAAAGTATGCTCGACAAATAAGTTCAACTCTTCCCATCCTTTGAAATTATTACAAGAATATGATAATTACAACAAAAATGAAACATTCCTTTACACAATTTTCCCACAGTATATCCAACATGTAAACCTTACACCAGTACAATACAAATGACTGCGTGCCTTATCTATATTAGCTCCAATCATGTTCACATAGCAATGCCATCACTATGGAAAAGATTTCAATATCTTTATGCAGACCTGCCAACTTTCAGAAAATAAAAAGAGTAAAATCCTTCACGTTATAATTAGGCCTATGCGAATTTATATAAATGTGCTGATTCATCAATTTTTCAATGAATAACCCATTATCTATAATAACTTATTATATATTTTTAACAAAATAAGGCATAAACAAACAAGTGAACATAAACATCAATTTCAGAACTAATGTTTTTAATTAGAAAAAAAATATCACGTTACAATATGAAATAACATTTAAAAGAAAAGGTTAATTATTAAAAGATCTGAGTGAAGCTGCAGTAACCTTTTTGGCTCTAACCAAAAATTGATCAATAAACTGCTCCTCATGACAAACACTAGACTTTTAGATTTTAAAATGGTAAAATGTTCTAATGTTTTGTTTGACATTGATGCTCTAAACATAGTAAGAGTCTTTTTGACTAAACTAAAAACCCGTTCACAGGCAGCATTACTATGAGGTATCGTCAAAATACTTATCACTTTTCCAATTCTGTCATATTTTGGAAGTCCATCAGCACCATTAAATAACCTGATACTGTTCAACTTCAAACCAATTCTACTATTAAAGTCTATATTGTCCCCTAAAATAAATCTAAAATTCTCCAATTGAAGCTGCACAAACTGATTCTGCAACATATCGGATGCTGTTTCAAATGTTTCATTTCCTTTCATAGGCAAGATAAAGCGAAATCTTTCAATAAAATACCTAACAGAAGAAAATGTAGCATTTTCAATGTTATGTAATTGAGCCACTTTGGAATGTTCAAGTAATTCATCTTGTAATGGAAATTTATTAACTATGTAATCACACACAGACAGAAAATAATTTCTCAGATTTGAAAAAAGCTATTTCTTCCTGCTTCAGACTACTTAACACTTGTAATGTAGCACTACCAATCACTAAATCAGAATCACACTTCTGATTTTTAAAAGAATGAAAATTTATTTTATACAAAGGCAGAGTTTCTTCAATACTTTGTTTTATTACTGAAGGCTTCACAAATCTAGAAAATAATTCCTTCAACAAATCCAACATTAGATCTTTAAGGTTATGTATTAGAGGTGACCCTGATTGTAAAGTTAAATTTTTACTATCAAAAACTTGAATAATCCCAAAAGAAAATAACATGTCTTTGAAGTACTTGAAGACAAAAACATAGAAAAGTGTTCCTCCTTAGTTAATTTTTCAGCTGCATCCTTAGTGAGTCCTGAATCTGTAATTCCAGGTGTGGTTGGGTGAGCTATCACTGAAGAGATTTTTTTTATACTGGATGGAAGATTTTGAATGATGACATGGCTGTTTACGTTTAGTGCCACTGCCAGATTTAGGCAGTCTTTACACTAGAACGGTGAGACCGGACCGGGTACACTTTGAATACGGAGTCCGAAAGACTACCATTCCACACAAGTACGGAGAATGAATCGATCGGTACGGAATACTCCAGTTTCCGTACTGGACCAGGTACGGAGATCATTCAATACCCGTTCCGTATCGTGAACCGGGGACGATTTGTGATCACGTGAGGATTTAAACCAAAGTGGCTACTCCACCACTGCATGGCGACTCGTCTAACATGGGAAATGTGGGAAATTGAAGAGTTATTGAGTATTTGGAGCCAGAATGGGAAACATATCTTCAAGAAAATTGATTCTGTTCTGCATTGCAGCCCAACTGTTAATGCATCGTTGGTGATGGAATCTGGCAATCTTAGGTTAGTTATGTTTAGGGGAACGGTCTCTTTGTGTGTGTAAAAAAAAAGTTATCGCACTCTGTTCGTACCGTATCTCAGACTAGTTGCGTTCTGTTCTCACATCATGCCATTCTAGTGTAAAGACTGCCTTAGGTGCAGAGGAGGGGGATGCTACAGAAGATGAATAGCTTGGGCTTGTGTCTGAAGTGTGTTTGCGATGCTTGTAAGATGATTCTACCCTCGGGATTGTAAATGATGATAAAGAAGTTTGAATTTTAGGCTTTACCTCTTCTTTGAAAAAGCTTAACAGTGGGTCCCATTGATCAATTACTCTTCCAAGGCTGTTACCCAAAGACAACCATCTAGTAGATAAATGCTTTAAATTTTTCCTATATTCTACATTGTGCAGCAACTGATATCTACCCAGAGCCTCTTTGAGTTTAGAACTTTTTTCTAAATAATAAAATAAATAGACTAGAATTTCATCAATATTGAAAGGTAAACTCTGAGAGCCTTTCTGTGCTGCTAAATTTAATAGATGACATGGGCAACCCAGAATAAATAATGAAGGCTGCTCTTCTTTTATAACAGCTGCAAATCCTTTTTTTTCTTCCTAACATTACAGCAGCATTATCTGCACTGAAGGAAATACAATTGATTATTAATAGGAATTTTAAATCTGGATAGTTCACTAAATAATTTTCCAATATTAAAACCAGTAGAATCGCCCAATAATGAGAGATTGGACAGTAAACATGTCTCGATTCTTTGTTCCTTCTGGTCAAAAAATGTTACTACCATTGGATATAATTTCGAATTAACGTCGTTAGAACCATCCGTCGAAATCGAAAGTGGATTGCTCTGTAACATTTGTACAATTTCTGAAGTTTTGTCAGCTGCCATTTCACCAACAATTGCTGTAGTTTTTGTCCTTGCACAGCTGTTGTACTTTTTTGCCACATTGGACGTTGGAAACATTCTCCGGAAAAAAGGCCCTGCATGGTCTGTCACACTTACAGGAAGTGTATGTTTGACAAGGAAAGCCGTAAACAAACATTCTGCACGAATAACATCCATACCTGTGCTTCCGCTTTTATTAAAAATAGTTTCAATGGTTGCATTCTTCTCCTCGGCCTGAACGAAGCTCTTGTGCTTTGCGGTATTGACATGGTTCGTAATCACATTTTCCCCCACCATATGATATGTTGAAGTCACATGAGCACACTTTACAGAAAGCAAATTTTTCTCCCTTCCGCGATGAACATATGAACGGAAATTCTTTCGAATAATTCTCTCTGAACGTCTGAAAATACTTTCTTTGATCAACAATCTCACTCATGGCTAAAACTTGTGTATTTCGCGTTCATTATCGTGGCCTTCCGAGATTTTAGGCCCTCCGCATCAGCATCGGGCCCTGGCTTGAAATCGCGTGTCGAGGCAGTTTCAACTTTTGATCGCTATTTGTTTATCTCTATGGCTAATTTGGTGCTCTTCAGGGATAAAGAACTACTCTCGTCCTCATCTATTTTACCTTTAATTCTCTGATGATCCCCCTCTAGTGTTAAAGCGTTGAACTTCCGCTGACACGAAAGAAAACATTGAAATAAGCGATACGGAGGCCTAAAATCTCGAAGGCCACACCCTTCATGATGAAAAAAATAGTCCTACTTTAAGGATTTAATTTCCGTAATATGTTCCGTCACCAGTTTATGTGGGAGAGGAGTTCAACATTTCTCCAACTGGGAAATTATGAAAAAAACAAAATCCTTTATATAAAGCGTAAAAACGTAAAATGGTATTAAAAGCATAAATTTTACGTGTAAAACGTAAAAGTTGGCAAGTCTGTTTATGTACCAAAAAGATGAAATTGTGACATTCCATGTCAGTTGGGTCCGTTACGCCTGGCAGGGGGCATCATTTTTTTGTGAGTTTCGTTGTTGTATGTTGTGGGTGTTTGATATGTTGTCTGTGTCGTAGGCGGGTGTGGAGTAATTGCTGGATTAGTTTTATTTTAGTGATCTTGGAATATTGTGCTTGCGTGCACACATATGTGGGGAAGTGTTAGTGGTATGGTTGCTTGTTTGATTTTATGAAAATTTTCCTAGGGGTGCTGTGTTCGTTATGTCAGTTGTTCGCTGGTTTTGATTAAGTGTGGGAATGTTTTGTGTTTGGTTTTGTACAGTTTGTTAAGTGAGCTAGTGAAGAGAGAGGGGGAGTGTGTATTGAGAGCATGTATTGCGTGCGTGTGTTTGTGAGCGTGTCTGCGTTTTGGCGTGTTCGTTTTAAGGGGTTAAATCTGACCACAGTGAACTGTTTACCTTGTTTTCTGGCATTTTAAAATGTTGATTTATAGCTTTATTATGTTGTTGTAAGTTTTAGTCTTAAGTTGTGTGGCCGTTGTCGCTTTCCTTAAAAGGCGACAGCGCTCACGTACTGTTGAGGCTGTCATTGTTTTCTCGGAGATTTTCCAAGAAGGTGACAGTCTCTTTGACCACTGTTGCTGTGACGTGTGGTTCATGCCTGAAATGTTTTCCAGAATCGTTTTTCGCTCAAAAAAAAAAAAAAAATCTGGAGAGTGAGGACGTGTCATCATGGATAGAGTTTTCGAATGGCAGTCGGCCATGTTTGATTATAAACATCGCTGTTGCAATTTTGATTCATGTTGTATATGCTGATATAGCAGGGTTCGCGCTTACTCGCAATTTACGCGTCAAATAGGCATTTTTGCTAAACATTGACTCGTGATTTTTTGATCAGCGAGTCAAAATTGACTTGGTAAATTTGAATATCATCAGCCCATATCTTTCTCATCATATTTTAAACTCACTTCATTTTGTCACATGTGGTCTTGTTTACATTTCTAATTAAATATGGAAGCAATTATAGAGATTTGTGGATGCAAATATGGAAGTTAGAAAGAATCTAAATTTTGACTCGCATCTTCTGAAATTTGACTCGCAGTTTTCAAGGTTGGGAGTCAAATTGACTCGTTGATATTTTGTCCTAGCGCGAACCCTGTATAGTGTGACTGAAGTCTGTGTGAGTTTTTTGTTATATTTGTACGGGAAATATTGCGACAGGGGTTGTTAATTAATCGTGCTATAGATGCAAAACGGGGGGTTTTCAGTTACTGCTCTATGCTCTAGGTCCGTAAGGCTAATGTCAGTACAAGTTTTTGTTGATTTCGTTAAGCTGAGTTTTTGTGTAATTATTTAAGATTAGTTGCTTTGAAATTGTTTATTGTTGTCAACTTCGGAGGCTGTAACAATGCTTTCTCCGACCTGTATGTGGTCTTTGTTGTGTGTGAGATTCAGGAAATCTCCGAAGATATGATAATGAGCTGTTGCTATGTAGAATGTGAAGATCTGAAAAAGAGGGAGTCGGCACGATGTTTTGGCAGCTTGTAAATTTACTGTAATCAATATGTTTTGAGGATATTGATAGTAGATTGTAAAGTTTCAGGATGGATCATGGTAATATAGCAGGCTGTTGCTGTTCGCAAAGATTTATTAATGCCAAAATGTAGTGGATTTATGCATTGTCGCTGTGGAGAGCGAGTCACCACCATTGGCCCTTGTTCGAATGTTATGTCCAACTTCTAAGATAAGAAAACGTCCCCAAAATAGATGACGCCGTGGTGAGAACGTTCCTTTGTATTTTATTTATCGTTAGTTGACGATTAATGCGGGAAACAGTTCAGGTTAAGATAAGATTCGTCGGTTGTGACTGCCTAATTGAGATTGCACGTAGCTGAGCGTTCTAGTAATCTGCCCATGCGATAAGAAATGAGTCTGGCGGAAGGATACAGAGATATGCATTGCTCTGCATGATCAAGTCAGTTATTGCGCTGGTTGTAAGAAGAGTTTAATAAAAAACAATTGACTGCTCTAGAGTAGCAGTCAACCATAAATCTAATATATGTTAGTTTTTAAGGATAAAATGGGCATTAAGATTTTAGCACCTATAGGTACAGGCATATGAGTTGCGCTGAGTTTGTTACTCTCTTGGGCCGAAAACAAATGACGGGTGCAATTGGGCACTGAGGTGTTGATTTGAATCTGCGAATACTTAAGTAAAGGGGAGATTATTGCCTTCTTCCTCCCGGGGCTCTTCCTGAGCGTGGTAGCTCACTAATCCGCAATCAGGAGAGTTAAATAATAAAAAGGAGGGTGTGACGCATTTTGGCCCATTGTACCTGCGTTCCTAAGGCCTCGTCATAGCGAAAAACTGTTTCGTTTACACGGAGCAATAGTAAAGCAGAGCAAAACGCAGCTTTCATACAGTCGTTGTATTGGTATTAAGAAATACATTGACTAAGGAATACAGTTTTAATAGGGTAAATAGCAGGTCTTTATTTAAATGGCACAAAGATACTTGTAGGAGGGGTGGTTAAGCCATTAAAGGGAATACAGAGAGAAGGTATAACCGAGGGGACTGGGTATTTTAAGGCCCTGGGGCCTTGATTTTGTTATACTTGTGGGGTACCCTTTATGTTTGATATGATTTTGCTACAGTACAAGAAATAATTGACTCTTTAACCACAACAAAAAGTAAATAATAAAAAGAAAAATACGACCCTAATCCTATAAGCGCTTTTCGAGGGCTAAGCTCTCATCATTCAGCAGGTAGAAGAAGGGAGTAACACACCAGATGAAACTGAATGAGAGGACAAGAAGGACTGATATTTATAAGGAAACTGAACCAATGACGGAAAAAATTAAACTAGAGAGAAGAAGTAAATTTCAGTGATTGGCTAATGTGGACCAATACTGAGATTCGCTGATTGGTCCTTTGTCTAAGTTAAGCAAATTGTCGCTTTTGGCTGATGAGATCTCCATACTTTCAAACACGTCAAGGAGCCATTTTTGATTTATTGCTTTAACGAGTTTAAGGTTTTGAATGGAGATGTCGTGTCCCGTATTTAGTGCATAAACCGGGACAAAAAATGAAACCCATTGTGTCTAATATAAACTCCCCTCTTTACCCAATTTCGAAACTTCTGGCAAAGTTTCTTAAAACACTTAAAATTTCCGATTTCGACAGCTCCATCAAAAATAGTATTGATTTGACTAAGAAACTTAAAGATGTACTTATTAACCCTAATGACATTCTGATTTTTTTTTGATGTTGTTTCGCTATTTCCGAGTGTCCCTATTCCCAAGACTCACTTTCTTGAAAAAAATTTTGATCAAAAATAATATATCTAAGAGCCAAATTAATGAAATTCTAAGGTTAACCAGATTATACGTTAATAACAATATCTTCTTATATAAAGGTAAGGTTTACAATATGAAGAATGGCACCCCAATGGGGTCCTGCCTCAGCCCCATTTTAGCAGACATATTTCTTAAGTCTTTTGAAGATATTCTTAGGAATTCGGGCCACTATTTTCCTAAATATTGGTTCCGCTACGTAGATGATATTTACGCCATTTTCAATTCTGACGTTTGCGATATCCAACAATTCACCGACCATTTGAACTCCTTTTTCCCCAGCATTCACTTTACGTATGAGTTAGAGGTGGACGGCAAACTGCCCTTTCTGGACGTCCAGATTTCAAGGAAGTCCGATTCCCTCACTTTTGAAGTTTATCGCAAACCCTCTAATCGTCTCAATTTTATCCCCTCTGATTCCAGCCACCCGTGGAATCAAAAACTTTCCGCCTTCATTTCAATGGTTGATAGAGCCTTACATCTTCCCTTAGATAACACGACCCGAGATAAAGAAATCACTTTAATAAGGAGGATCGCCACCAAAAATGGATACAGTCAAGGCACCATAACGAAATTACTGAAGAAGAGGATGTTCAAAAAATTCATTCAGGACAATACTACATTTGTGCACACTAAAAGGAAGTCTAATACTATTTCATTACCCTTCAACAACCAATTAATCAAAGGTCTACACTCAATATTTAGTAATCACAATCTTTCCCTATCCTACAGCAACCCCAACCAGGCTAGACTATTACTAGGTAATCCGAAAGATAAAATTCCACCACTACAGAAGGCAGGAATCTACAAGATCAAGTGCTCCCAATGCCCCAAGATTTATTTTGGACAAACGGCCCGCAACTTAACAACCCGATTCAAAAAACATATGGCCCACCGGAAGTACGGAAGAAGCAAACCATTCAGTCGTGGCAAAACATTCCATGGATACGGGACACGACATCTCCATTCAAAACCTTAAACTCGTTAAAGCAATAAATCAAAAATGGCTCCTTCACGCGTTTGAAAGTATGGAGATCTCATCAGCCAAAAGCGACAATTTGCTTAACTTAGACAAAGGACCAATCAGCGAATCTCAGCTGATTCAGTATTGGTCCACATTAGCCAATCACTGAAATTTACTTCTCTCGAGTTTAATTTTTTCCGTCATTGGTTCAGTTTCCTTATAAATATCAGTCCTTCTTGTCCTCACATTCAGTATCATCTGGTGTGTTACTCCCTTCTTCTACCTGCTGAATGATGAGAGCTTTGCCCTCAAAAAGCGCTTATAGGATTAGGTCGTATTTTTATTTTTATTATTTACTTTTTGTTGTGGTTAAAGAGTCAATTATTTCTTGTACTATACTTAACATATCCACATTCATTTCCCGTAATATTTATTTCAGGTTCTAGCAAATAGTGGGTTTTTCTTTTTGTTTTTCCCTGAAATTTATATTTTTTATCATGATTTTGCTGTTTTTATAGAATGTTTTTAGTAAATAAATTTAACATCTATAAATAGCACAGCTCTGTAGCGTTGTTCTTGAACATTAATTCCTCTGCGAGTCCAAAAACCCCCGCACCCCACCACTTGGGAGTTGCCACTAGTTCGGTCTCGTGTCACGGGACCCTCCCACGCGCGTGGGCATTTGCACAATAGCATAACGTGCAATGCTGCTCAACGTTTACACGATTTTGATGTGAAAAAGTGTGTTATTCTGACGTTTTGTCTTCTGTTTCCGTCGAAGCAATGGACATTGATGTGGCTATGGCAGCGCTAAAGGTATCATGTCAGGCAGTGAAGCCCGCAACATGTGTAAAAAATAATGTCGGCAGAAGGGTGAGTTACCGATTCTGTTTCTAATTTCCCCGTGAGGAAGAGGCCCCCCTCGTTCTAGTGTGTTGTGATGCATGACAGTCCACCAGAGCTTGCCCCATTGGAACTGTCTGGTTTGAAGAGTTTCCTTAGAAGCCATGTGCCTGGACAGATGTGAACTATCGAAAAAGTTCTCGACCACTGCGAGCAAGTTTTAATTATATGTAATTTTGACTTTGATTTATGGGAGCCCATGCATCTGTTAGTTGTAATTGATAGAGTTAAGTGGAGCTCTTGGTGAGCAGTTGGGTGTAACGGGGAGTGCAGATTCGTAAACTAAAGGGGAAGAGAGGAGAGTAAGGGCACTGCATGCAACCAGATGGTGTGTCGGTGAGAGGTAGGCAGAACCCTTTCTACTGTGCGCTTGGCAACTTAAGCACCTGTTCCTTGTGCCAGGTGGACCCTTGTGCCAAGTATACCTCACATGGTACCTGGCCACAGGGGTTCCTGTGATCCCTCCCTTAAGCGTATTAAAGTGATCACCCGACACTTGGGTAAGTTATATTTGGCAGCCCGGGGTTCCATGGGTGTAGGGGCCAGCCGTGGGCAGCAAGCTGTCCCTCGCAAGCATTGTGCACAGTGACTGACTGTGCTGCTGAGAACTGTTAGTTTCCAGGTTCTGAGACCCCTTTTACGGGACTGCACCCTAATTGTCTGGCTCAGTAGTTTTCAGTACTGGCCAGGTCTGTTTAGCTGGTAATACGAGGGCGATTCAATAAGTAAGTTATGAATCATGATTGAAAAGAAATGAATGGAGATAATGACATACAAACAACATTTATTTTTCAACATAATCATCATACAAATTTAAGCACTTGTCCCACCGTTTCACAATTCCCTG
This sequence comes from Rhysida immarginata, assembly GCA_023313115.1. Classification (NCBI taxonomy): domain Eukaryota; kingdom Metazoa; phylum Arthropoda; class Chilopoda; order Scolopendromorpha; family Scolopendridae; genus Rhysida; species Rhysida immarginata. The sequence goes on along the minus strand of JAHWFO010057781.1, from coordinate 12,900 downwards.
GAAACCTGTGGAGTAAAATTGTTTTGGTTGCTGTTGGAACCACTTGCACACTGCTCTTTCAACCGCTTCGTCAGGAAAGCGTTCTCCCGAAAGATGATGTTTCAAGGGCCAAACAAGTGGAAATCACTCGGGGCGAGGTCCGGGCTGTAAGATGGATGTTGGAGGACCTCCCACTTGAATGACCTCAGCATCGCTGTGGTCCGATTGGCACTATGAGGAGGCCTGGTCACTTCTGGCGAATGGCAGCACGAAGTTTCCTCAGAATCGTGCAGTACGAGGCACACATAACTGTGGCCACATTGCTGGAATTCGGTGAGCAGTACGCCTTGGCAATCCCAGAACACTGTCAACATGACTTTCCCAGCCGATGTTGTCACCTTAAACTTCTTGTGCACTGGGGACGAGGGATGTTTCCACTGCACGGAGGCACACTTCGTCTCAGGCTCATAATGGTGCACCCAAGATTCATCACCAGTGAAAATCCGAGAAAGCATGTCGTCCCCTTCAACCTGGTAGCGCTGGAGATGCTGCAATGGCAAGCACATTCTCTCGTTTTTGTGTTGTGGTGTAAGCTGGCATGGCACACTGTTCTATTGTGGTACATGTACTCAGGGCCGCCATAATGTACAGTCATGCGCAAAACGATCGTTGTGCGACACAATAAAACTAGATAGTGCTGCTATCTAGCGGTGACAGTTTCCCGCATTTAATTAAAAAGTGAAGGTCGCAACTTCGATTTGTAACTTACTTATTGAATTACCCTTGTATGTTTTAATTATTTTGCTTGAGGGGCCCCTCCAGTTTTGCATATAGTATTTTTGTTTTGAAGTATGTACTTGGTGTTTCTTTTTTTTTTTCAGCTGCTGCACCAGATGGCATGTTAACGTTTTACAGTGTTGGGGTTGAAATAAATGAGGTTTTTTTTTTCTTTTTTTCTTTTAATCTAGTTTTTGTTAAAAGTTTTTTTTTTTTTTTTTTTTTTTTTTTTTTTTAGTCAAAGCGTGTTCCTCTATCGATGCCCCGAACTCCTGATGGGCTCTACCCTGTGTTTCCTCTACTGCGATACTAGCACTACGTGTCGTGGGGAGGGGCTTGTCACAAAATATCAGAGGCAGCCAGTTCAGGATAGAGTTGGAAGTATATGGGGAAGTATAATCCAACTCAAATTCATATGGTGCGCCCAAATGAAAAAGGCTTTCACTATAGTGTCGTTGAATCTAATCGAAGTTGGTAAATATGCTTGTCGATAGATGTAGCGTTATCCCTGCTCTTCATGTCCAAACCAGCTCACTCTGCCATGAAGGCTGGAAAAGTGATGCTCAGTTTCTTTTCGACAAAGGACGACGCATACTCCTTGACTGGCTAGAACGGGGTGAAACAGTTAACCCTGAACAGTACTGCAACACATTGCTGAAGCCGAAACGGGCCATCGAAAAGAAGCCCAGAGAGAAGCTCTCGAAATGGATAGTGCTGCTCTAGGACAAAGCCACTTATGGCCAAGGAGACCCTCCACCTGCTGGAAACATTTCGATGGGAAGTCCTCAAATATCGTCCGTACAGCCCCGACATCTCCCCATGTGACTGCGATAATTTCGGCCCTTAAAAAAAAAAAAAAAAAATCACTCAGGTCATCTGTTTACTTGCAACAAGGAAGTGCAGAACACCATGGAAAAAGGATCCATAAGCAACCCAGGAGTTTCAACACTGAAGCCATCATTTGCTTCTTACGCTCCCAGATCAGTGCATCATTATCAAAGGCAACTATGTGTAGAAGTTATATTACACATCATTATGTCAAATATTCTGTAATTGAAATATTCGTTAGATATTAACATAGTCTCCTTTTCATTTGGGCACACCTTATACATTGCTTACCAGGTTTTCAAACTTGTGAGATATGCAAGTTATGAACTGTATAATGCTTGAACAATAATGTTGGATTTTTTGTCATGAGAGAAGCCTTGCTTGAGTTGCCAGGTGCTAATAGTCCACAGTGATCATAAGTTTTCCACCCGACTGTTTCTATGATATTCTGATTACTGTCTTTTCATCCCCTCTAATTACTGAGGGCATAAAAAGCTCCCCGCCCATCGTTTGAATTATGTTAGGCTCTGAGAAACCATGTTGTACGAACCTTCAAAAACAAGAATTTGGATAACTGCAACAGCACTTTCATTACTGGTTGAATAATATTAAGACTAACTGTAGACTTGCAGTGTAGCAATTATCACAAATAATAAATCAATGTACAGAGTGTGCAGAGCTCATCTAGGCCAGATGGACGAAAGTAATCCCCATGGCATATCAATAGACCACCTTAAAATTATAGTCCATACCAAAAGCCCTAATACCTCCCTTGGACAGACTGTCGACTGTCCAAAATATCTGGGTTGAAGTTGAGTGGCAAAGTACTTTTACATAGCCATTAGTTTAGTTTCCATCTTCGGTTTTAACAATCACTATTTTTTCGTTTGTTGTAAACAATCAGAGAGGGATGAAGCACTATACAGTAGAAGTTCAAGGGACTGGGCAAAATTATTTCGCTATATAGATATTACATTGCATGGAGGTGGTGTTTAAATTTATATAATTTTGATGTATATATGGTTAAAAATTGAATTTGTGTGTATATATATATACACACAGTGCTCCCTCTATATAATGGCACTCTACACAACACCAAATTTATATACAGGGAGCAACGTTATAAAGAGCTAAATTATACCATAAAATTCATTGTATGGACCGAAAAATTCTTATGTTACAGGGATAATTAAGCTATAAAGATTTTGCTTTATGGAGATTGAAAAAGCATTAAATCAATACGATTTTTGCCGGGACCATGGAAAAATTCAGTTATAGAGAATTTCGCTATATCGACGTTCGCTCTACAGAGGTTCTAGTGTACAAAGAAAGTAAGGACAATCATTGCTGCAGGATTTTCATTTCCTGAAGCTTTAACTCCAAGTCCAGCAATCAATGTTTCTACCAATCAGAGAATCTAGAATTCTTTTTTCTAAATCATTAGCAATTTGATGAAAATTCTTGAAGTAATAAAGAAATACTGAGATGAAAACTGAAATTTTTCCTTTTGATTTTCATATGAACAGGTTTACTTTATGCTGGAGCATTATCTAGAGAATGTATTCATTATTTTGTTACTCATACAGGCTGATCATACTGTAACCAAACCTAACCAAAATTTACTTCCTTTTTTGAAAATTTATCTTTGATAACCTTATCAACCCTTATTACATAGCCCATGAATAACTGTAAAAATATTTTAAGGAATTTAATTAAAATTATTCAATATAACTTACTTTCGAGTCCAAATTGGCTTGCTATCATTCAATAGTTCCCAATCCCAAGTTGTTTTTTCTACCGATTTAGTCTTTGGAGCATCATCCTTTTCTTCTTCAACCTACAAAAGCAAAATTTAATATTATAATGAAACAATAAAACAACTTTTAGAGAGATGGCAACAACTTAAATATCTTCATTTAATAGGTTGATTTAAAATCTATCTGCCAAATGGCAGCCCCTCCCTACGGTTTATGTATTTTGTTCTACAGGGTGATTCAGTCAATTATGTACGATTCTAATAGTTTATTACTCAGGAACTGATTAACATAGGAATGTCATCGAGATCTTACAATACACATTACACATTGGAATTTCACACTTCATGAACAGCATGCTCGATATGTGCTCCATTCATCTGTACAACACGGTGAAGCCTGAGGGGGAAATTTTGCAGCACTGAGCCTCGCATCTCATTGTCAACCAGTGCACAAGATTCGGTGAATGTCTGACGGACCTCTTCAATGGTGCAGGGGCGTCTGCTGAACACCTTAAGGAACCCCCATGGAAAGAAGTCACTGGGGTTAAGGTCAAGACTGGTTGGTGGCCAGCTGAATCCATCGTTGAAGAGGTTTGGGAAACGGTTGAAGATGACCTTGTTGTTGAATTGATGGGTCAATTCTGTGGGGAGAATCACATTCCTATGTTTATTAGTTCCTGAGTAATAAACCATTAGAATTGTACGTAATTGACTGAATCACCCTGTAGTTTATTTACAAAATTTTAGGGAAGATTAAAGTTAAGAAATTTGATAGAAAAGCTTCAGCAAATAAGAGTGGAAAATGAAGGAAAAAACAAGTATTGACTAACAGTGAGCAAATTTTAAATGAATTACAATTTACGAAATTGCATTTAATTGCATTTTTGATACAAGTTCTGATAAATTTTCATATCAATGAATATTGCATGCTTGATTCTTTTTTGTAATTTTTTTTTTTTTTTTTAATATTTTATTTGTTTTTATTTTATTTAAAGTGATGTGTTAAATATTGGGCTAGGACACTACATCTAACCTCCCAGAATTTTAAGTTAAATTTATCTAACATAGGACGATGAAATTTATCTACATTTCAGTGTTCAAATGTAAAACTTAACTTTTTCTAACACAGCAAATTTTACTAATCCATTTGGGTCATTCCACGTCAATTCAGGCAGAAATTTTATAGTTTTGGCACTGCACTCTCGGATTTTAATGAAATTTGGTATATACAATTGCCCTAGGAGTTGGTAATGAATGCCAAATATTAACTTTTTTTCATTTTTTTGGAAGTTACGAACATTTAAAATTTGAGAAATTTGAGTGGGGGCCTTATCTATGAAGTACTGTAACTTTGGTTGTATTTTACTTAGAAAGATGTGATTGGTGACATACGAAAGCTCTTTAACTGTAAATTCTATATGAAATTTTTAAAATTATATTACACATGCGCAAATATTTGAATTTAATAAAAATATTTTATTTATGCAAATTTCTCAAAAGGTGGGTATTTTTTTTTTTCCGTTAAAAAATTATTAATATCTTACACATACTTTCATAAAAACAATACAAAAAATTCAAAACTGTGTTTTGCTCAGTTTTGAAGATATTAATTTTTGAAGCTTGAATACCAAGCCACAATACATCCGTTTGTATGTTAAAGTTCTTCAGATGGACAAGGCATCCTAAGAAATATAAATTTTGTGGTAATATTCGATTGTCTTAAGCATTCTAGAGCAGTTTTTTATTCCTTTCAATGTGAATTCATTAAGTATTTAAAAGAAAATTCAATAAACGTAAAGAAGATATGAGGGTTGATCGAAAAGTAATGCGTTTAATGCACCTGCCACATTTAGGGAATATTAGGATTAAGGATATATTTGTTTTATTTGTGAGGAACAGCACGTGTTCAATACAGCTGTTGGCTGTCACTTTATGTTGCATGCTGAAGAGGCCCATCTAGAGTACTGTATTTACATATTATCGAAGTTTGCGAAATAAATGGTTCTAATTTTAATTTAAGAAATCTCGTGTCAAATCAATTAGCCGCCCTCGATTGATATCTGTTCCGAATTCGACAATTCTGCACCTCTCGACTCTAGTCATTTTCTATGCCATAAACCAGCGATGCCCAGCCTTTTTTTATCCGAGGGCCACTCAAGACTCAAATTTCGCGGGCCAGAACACAAGCAAAACAAATATATAAAATGTGTCTAGTTACCGAATTGTTGCATTTTATTAATGAGAAATCTGTATCTGTTTTGTCACATGAGTGAGCTTCACGGGCCGGATTTGGCCCGCAGGCCGTAGGTTGGGCCACCGCTGCCATAAACCATTGGAAGAGGTGCAGTCTTGTTACAAAGTAAACAACTGTGATTAAAATAATGACGAGAACCCACAAACAGGCATGTCCAATAGTTAGGTATAAATCTTTTTTTTAACTCTTTATTTTGAAATTCTTTCACTGTTAGTTGTTTACAGAACTGATCACATAGCAAATTTACTAGGATGGTTTTAGACACAAAGGTAAATTTTATTCAGTTCTGGGATCCCAATGAAGCACATATAAGATACCCCAGCATCTTTAATTAATTATAAAATTGCATTCATACGAAGAATTTAATTCCACTATGAAAAGAATAGATCAAATTTTATAAGATTTTCAAAAGATACATTACTATGTAGACATCTTTAAGAATACACTGACAGTAAGCACCAACCTTTGCTTCATCATCAGTCTTATCCTCTTCTTCCTCAGCAGGTTCGTCCTTGGTTTCTTCATCAATTGGTTCCTCTACAGTTTCAGTCTAAAAGAAAAAGAGGGAGGAAAATTCAAAATTCCTGTGTAGATAGCATAATGGGTCATATCATTCCCTATCTTAAAAAGCTTATAATTTACATTCTCAAAGAGTTGAAGTACATCCATATATTTCATGAAAATCATTTTAAGATGCCCATATCCTAAATTCTTCTGAGAAAATGCTAAATAATTGGATAGTTATTTCATTGTGTAAATCCATGTTCCAAAGCTGTTTAAAAATTAATTGAAAACATTAAAACGATAGGCTACTGCATGGAAATATTTTAATCGTCTGATGTTTCCCTTGAAATTTCACTTTATGAATTTGATTACCATAAACATTCTACTATACTGCTGAGAAAAAGGAAAAAAAAAATTTGCAACACCCTGAAGGAATGGGTCGATTTATTTGAAATTTTGCACACTTGTAGCACTGGTGTCATACAAGAAATGATTCAAATTGCAAGATAATACAGTGCTCCCTCTATATGATGGTGGAAACTTACTCAATATAACAGTTTTTTTTCTGCTAGCTCAGCCACTGATTTGCCTCTTTTGAGGTGTTCATGTTTTAGGTTGGGTGCAGCATTAAGCCATTTTATAGATGTTGCCTTTCTGCTGAGGCAATACCATCTGCCTCAGCTTCAACAATGGTCTTATTTCCAGAAAATAAAAACTGAAGAGCCATTCACCGTTGGTGGTAACAGTTGATAAAATCATAGTTATCTTCTTAAATATCTACGTCACTTATCAAATATTTACGTTTTCACAATTTCCAAACGTAAATGTTAGCAATTTCCTTAAATTTAAAGGGAAATAATAGAAAGAACGTTTCCAGTTTATTGTAATGATTCATCCCAAATTCTTAATGATCAGATTGTGACGCACAAAATTTCCGTTTCATCTTGTCCCAAAACTGGAATTTGCAACAGTGGAAAACAAACATAGTGGCTGCTTTGCTACGATTCGAACAACAGGAATTGGTACAGATGATTAAGAAAAGTCGTTAAAGAAAGAATTATAATTACATATGAATCAAGCAGTTAAGAAAAAGAAAGGAAATAAGCATCAATAAAATTTATTAAGTTGTGATGAGAACAGTATTTGAATGCTTTCATTATATAATGCCCCGATGTGTCAGCAATTTTACAATTTTACTTGAGCGTCTGTGTAATGACTTCGTTACATGGATATTACGCTAAAGTAAACAGCTTCACGGTATTAAAAAGAATGCATCACTGTGACAAGTACGAGCTTCTGAATAAAACTGCTCGTTTTTTGGCCCAGCACTCTGACAGGGATCATTCTATGAAACTAATACTGTATCTTCATAATAGTAACTGACAATCACTTTAATTTTCGATCATAATTATTACAAAGTTTAAAAAATGCTAGGCTAACTTGTTCAATGGTCTACCTGCAACCGATACTCCGTTGGAGTAGCATTTTCCCTAATTTCCTAAAACTATGGCCAAAATCAAAGTAGTAATCGGGTATGGTTTTGAAGGATACAATATTTCCGAGAGAGCTCGGAAAAATAAAGGGATGCCTGCATGCAATTTCACCTTCTTTTGCAAATATAGCGTACATATAAATAAGCCAATCATACTTTTTAAATATGCTTTACAATATCAGTGTACCGTGCTGAACTATATAAATAAAAACATTTTGTTTTTATTGTATAAGTTTTATTGATCGTTGTTAATAATAAAATCATATTCCACAATGATCGACTGTTACAAACCTTCATACAGATTCCCAAGCAAAAAGATCGGAAATCACGTGACTGAAGTAGTTCAGAAAGAATACGTACGAAAGCTCAATCTGTGATTTAACTGTTAACCTTTTCGTACATCTGTTTAGATCACAAGTACGGTACAATCTCTGCTCAGTTTTTGCTTGCCTGCAGTAAAAAATTTCAGATTTTTTTTTATCAAAGTGTAAGCGTAAAATCTCTAAGCCAAGCGATTGTCTTTTGTCTCCGAAGCTTTCCAACCTTTATAATTCATCCGAATTCAATTTATTTATAAATAATTAGATAAGTTATGATAAATTGGTTTAAACTAATTAATTTCGTTATTTACTGATGAAAAGTATATTATAATCAGCATAATTTTCCGAGTGCGGAATTGGGAAAAGGTGAAACAAAACTTTTCTTTCAAAATAAACAGATTTTTGACTTAAATTTTATTCTAAAGAATTTAATAGACTGTATATTAAATCATAGATGCCAATTTATAAATAAACATATGAACATCGGAAAATGTCTTTTAAACATCCGTGAGTTTGAATTTTCTTACACTCCAACTACATAACGGCAACCAGTTATAACAAAATGAATTGGTCCCGACGTTGTCGTTGCATAGAAGGAGCACTGTACGTCCAGAAGAAAGTTGCACAAGGTGGCTCCCATGCCCAATAGAGCACATAAATAGGTCGTATAACCGCCACAAGCTTGAATGCAGGCCTCGACTTTTGCATGCATACAATCAAAGATGCTGGATGTCGTCTTGGGGTAGGTTGTTCCAAGCCTCCTGAACATGCCGACGCAATTATGGAATTGTTGGAGCTGATGTGTAGAAAATGATATTCCACACCTGCTCAGTTAATGATAAGTCTGGAGATTGTGCTGGCCAGGGTTGTAGTGCCACATGCTGTAAGGCCTGTAAGCTAATAAGAGCAGTGTGGAGATGGTTGTTATCCTGCTGGAAAAACATGTTACCCTTCTGCTGAAAGAAGTGCAGAAGAACAGGTTCCACAATTTGCTGGACATACCGAATGCTTAAATAAAAAGACTTGTGTGGATAATGACAATGAAATCCTTAATACAAAAAATAAACAATTGTTTAGCCACAACAATAAAAGATTGAAAATATACAACCTGATTCTGGAAGTACTTTTTGAAAGCAATTGCTTTCGATTTTCAATCTTTTATTTTTGTGGCTAAACAGTTGTTTATTTTTAGTATTAAGGATTTCATACTGAATGCTGTTCAATATTCCATCCATAAACACTATGGGTGATTGCAAGTTGTAACTGATTGCACCTCACACCAGTTATATCAGGGGTTAGATCTGTGTGCCATAGACAGATGCACTGTGGAAGATGGCACTCTGTTGCTCTTCACCACACATGCACACATCCATCACTAATGTACAGGCAGAATCTGCTCTCATCACTAAAGACCACAGACCTCCATTCGGCTATCCAGTCGGTTCTTTCACAGGAACACTGCAACAGCGCAGCACGGTGTTCTTGCAGAAGTGGGAGTCTGGATGGAGGGATCTGTGCCTGCAGTCCCGCAGCTAGCAAACGGTTACCAATGGTCCATTCTGATAAAGCTGCTGCCATTCTGGCACTTATCTCTGCTGTGGATGCCATATGGTTGCTCAAAGCTTCTCACACGATTCGACGGTCTTTGCGAGGGTCACTAGTGCGTGGGCATCCAGAACCAGGAACGCGAGTGCGTTCCTTCTGTAAACCACTGCTGACAACATTGAGCCATCTAAGAAAGACCACTAAACAACAAAACAAGCAGGTCATAGAGACCTTCATTAAGAATCCACTAGTAACCTTGCAGGAAGCTACCAAGTTGTTTCTGGAGACCATAAGAAGTAGTTTGCAGCAGAAAAACATAAAATGGCTGAGTACGGTAAGAAACCCTCTTCTATCTGAAAAGCACGTGAATAAATGTCTCTAATGGGCCCAGGAAAACGTGAATTGTGGTTGGAGCATTTTCTTTTTCTGGATGAATCCTAGTTTTGGTCACCGATTCCCTGCATTGAGCATGCTCATCCTCCATAAACAGAACTCTGTAACTTACCATTAAGTACTCTGCTATAAAAGGTCCATTTCTGTGGTTGCTTCTCAAAAAATAGATTTAGGAATTTGCACATCTTTACCGGAAACCTGATTGCTCAAAGAATGACCCATATCTACAAAAGTCTGTTACCATCTGTTCAAACTTTGTACGGAAGGACAAACAAACTGGGTTCTTAGATAGGACAATGACCCGAAACATAAGAGGCTGTGCATGCAATGGAAGGCACTAACATGACATTGCACTATTAGTTTGGCCGTCCGATTCATTTGATGCTTACCCCGCAGAAAATGTATTGCCTTACAAGAAGCATAAGCTTCACAGAAAATGCACTCTAGAGGTTGAACCAGCTGACTTGACAAATTCGACAGATTTACAAATCTTTACCTCTAGTGTTTGCTGTCAGCTTAGTAGAAAGCATGCCCCAGAGAGATCAAGCCTCTATTAACAAGGACTCCTATTGCACCACTTATATGCAAGCGCCGCTATACATAAGCGAGGGAGAGTCCAAAGTTCATGGAATTCCTCAACAGACAGCAAGCGAGCAATAAGATAGCGATCCCACTTTTGTGAAAGGGAGAACAGCATTTCTGCTCACAGATGCAAAAACTCTTGACAGTTTTTACTGCTCCGATTGAAGTAAATGTGAGTGTTGGTCTATTGTTGCAGTCTTTGACATTGACCGTTAAGTGCACCACAAGTTCATACCACCTGGACAGACTGTTACAGTCTATTTATACATGCACATTTTGTATAGGTTGCGCAATGTAGTTCGGAAGAAGCGGCACGACAGTGGTTTCTTCATCACGATAACGCACCAAGCCACACATCACTTGTGCAACAACTCTTCGCTAATAAAAACAGTATTATCATCCCTCAGCCACTGTACTCTCCCGGATCTCACTAGTGACTTTTGGCCGTTCCCGACTCTGAAAATGGACTTCCAGGGGGACAATTTTGCAACCATGGAGGATATGTTGAATGCAACGGCCAAGCTCCACAAGATTCCACAAAAGGCCTTCGACCAATGCTTCCAAGAATGGCAGATTTGATGGTGTGTGTGTGTCTGTGTGTGGGTGTGTGTGTGGGTGTGTGTGTATGTGTGTACACTCGCAAGTGTGCAACTTTGAAGATTAGGTAAGTGTTGTTGTATGTTCTATCATTAGAATGCTGTATCATTCTGGAAATTTTTTGACTGCACCTCTGCAATAACATCAGCACTTTGGTTTTTCAGCTTATCCGGCCACACCATTACTGTATCGTTCGTCTATTGCCAGCCTGCCTTTATGGATTTTGTTTTAATGCTTAATCTGCCCTGATTCAATGATTTACACCACTAAAAACGAAAGAGTAAACAAGGCTCACTAAACTAAATTTTAAATACATTCATACATTCTTTGCTGAGAACTTTAACCATTATTCACTGTTCTACTAACAGACTTCATTGCCAATTTTTTTCTAGAGAGCTCACTGCTGGCTATCATGGCAATGTGAAAACAAACTGAATATAATGTAGTATTTTGGACACACAACATTTGAATTTAAGAGCTTAAGTCATAGGGAAAATGTCCAGGTTAAATTTGAACAACCTAAATAGTTTATTTGCAAATGGATGAGATTAGCCTTAAAAGAAAGAAAAAATACCAAAAATTTGGATTAAGGCTATGAAGCACATCTTTTCATAATATGGGCAAAGCATAACATCCAGGAAAATTCAACAAGTACTACCTGATATTAAAAAACCTTATCTATGGCAGACCAATAAGATTATAATTACCCATATAGAAATACTAGTTTTTTTTTGAGAAATAGTTGCTATATGTGGGCTTCCTTTTGTGACACGACAAATCAGTGAAACAATTTAATTCTGCTAGAAGACAGCAAGCAGGATGGTGAATATGGCAGTGTTTGTAAACTGAGCTAAGTCAAAAAGCAGTCAAAATGTGTTCACACAGCTCTTGGGGAGTGCTGTTGTAGTTTATGAACAATTTACACCGAACTAACAATTTACACTGATCATCGCTCAGTAATATGGCAATCAATAATTACGAATCTCTACTATTTACAAAGTGATTGCCTTGATTTACTCGTGTTTATTAGAGAACAATGAACAGGAATTCCTAAAATGACACAAGAAAACAATTCGAAAACTGGCAGTAATTAAATATCAAAAAAATGATGAAAGAAAACTTAAAAATATACAAATTCATTAAAGTTATAAAGTTCTTTGAGCAGTCGTATTGTTTTGTGCACTTCTCTGAGCGAACGAACTGAGCCAAGATAAACTAGGCTCACTAAGCTCAGGACCCCTCTCCCAGAGCAAGATTTTACAAACGCCAGGATGTTGGTGAGTGGGGAATTTATGAACACTACCTACCTTACCACATAACAAATAATACAGATGGGACAGCCCTAATTGATCCCATGCTAATTCTGGACTTGCCATCACATGACTACAATCACAAAGACACTAGGCATAAAGGAAGGAACATATACAATCTTTCATAGAAACTAAATTGTTACATCGTCAAATTTACGAATTATTTCAGCTTTTATTTCAATTCTGTGGATTCCAGAATTTATTGTTTGTATGAATACTTCTTGAATTACAGCTTCAGAAAAAATTTGGTTATTTTAAGTGAGCTTTTTTTTTTTGTTTTATAAAGATAATCAGTATCACTTATAAAGCTAACTTACCACAAGCTACAGAATTATCATGATAGCCACAAGCTGTGGTCTGCAAAGCTTCATTGCTCACACAGGACTATAAATTTTACTTGGAAGTAATTTTGCATTCATCACAGAGTAAAGTTAATAGAAAATATAATTTAACCCTTTGCTGTAATAAATCTAATAAATTTGAATGATAAAGAAAAAAAATGGAAAAAAAAAATTCCATGAACTGGATTCAAACCAGGAACCACGAGTATCATGCTTATTGCC
>JAHWFO010057778.1:61604-107653 GCA_023313115.1 Rhysida immarginata | reverse complement strand
GTTTGTGCAACAATAGGTATCAACAATGGTATCAACACGCAATGCACCAACACAAGGCAGGGATCAACAATCAATATCTCATGACTAACAATGAAAGGAAAAGTTTGTGCAAGTGTAATTATCCCGGGCAATGCCGGGTACCTCTTCTTCTTTTCCTTTTCTCTGCGTCCGAGGGTTGTGATTTTTTCCACTTCAGTTTTCCATTTTTACTTTTTGTACAGGGTGCGGCAGCATTCATAGCGTAATATTAATAGCACACCAGTAGGAAATAAATGCTTTTTATTTATTGCTCTTTATGTCAAATAGTAGTTGCAAGTATGCCATTTGTTAATTTGTAAGTCAATATTTCATTGGGTTAATTAATGTTTGAATATGAGTCCTGTCAAAAGATGTCCCCGCTGCACAAAACATTCATCTAAGTGGCCTTGGAATAATAATTATTATGGGAATAAATGTTGAATGTGGATATCGACCAAATGTGGTTTCAACAAGACGGAGCGATCTCGCATACAGCCAGAATTTGCATAGCTTTCTTGCGACAGACCTTTCCGGGGAGAGTAATTTCTCGTTATGGTGACATCTCCTGGCCGCCTCGATCACCTGATCTTTCATGTGCAGACTTTTTCCTTTGGGGCTACCCCAAGCAAGAAGTTTTCCGAACACTTTGTGCCCCCATTCCTGAGTTGAAGGATCGCATCAGAATTGCCCTGGGCAATGTCCCAGGGAATACTTTACGCCGAGTTATGGAAAGCTTCCAACGCCGTCTAGATGAATGTGTTGTGCAGAGGGGGTATCATTTGACAGGAGTCATATTCAAAAAGTAATCCACGCAATGGTCAATGACTTACACATTTGTAAATGGCATACCTTTAACTATTAACTAACATAGGAGATAATAAATAAATTACATTTTCATCCTAATGGTGTGCTTTTAATATCCTACTATGAACGCTGCCTCACCCTGTATATCTTTCAACAGTATGTATGTACAGGGCGAGTCAAAAGTCGCAGTACACCCTATTTATTTGAAAAACTTGCAGGAATTGGGAAATTTGAATATTCCAGTAAGGTGGTCTATCTTTTTCGGTATGTACCGAACATGGCCGCCATCTTGAAATCGGCCATCTTGACTCTAAGTCAATTTTTTTAAATGGAAAGGGGGTCGTGTGATATATCAAATAACATCAGCATTTTCTGACAATTTCATTCCTGTAAAACAGATTTGAAATAGCAGTTATGGTTCAAAAGTTACAACACATTTTGTTTCATTTTGTTGCAGGAAACTGAAGATGGCTTTGACCACGGAGGAGAGAATTGAGGTCATTTTGATGTCTGGAGAACGAAGTTTCCGTATCGTAACAACCAGCACCCAGAAAGACCTCCAATTTCACACAACATGCTCAGTTGCTTAATTAAGAAATTCCGAGAAACTGGGACTGTGGTTGAGAAGGCACGGAGTGTCCGTCCAATAAGTGCTACTGATGAGACAACCTCATCAATGGTTTTGGCGTCCTTCATCAAGAGCCCACTACGCAGCACACGAAGTTTGTCAGCAGAATGTGGAATCAGCCAGTCATAGATCGTATGAATCCTTCATGCTCATCAATGGCATCCATTCAAGATTCAGAGACTCCAGCATCTAGCACAGGATGACCCAGACAGACGTATGCAGTTTTGCACGTGGGCCCTAGAGCAACATCGACAAGATCCCTCTTTTGCACAAGGTAACTTGTTCAGTGATGACACAAACTTTTATGTCAGTGGTGAAGTCAACCGTCAAAACCACAAGTATTGGAGTGACTACAATCCACACTGAATGGAACCTTCCAAGGTAGTTGGTGACGTAAAGGTTATGGTGCTGTGTGAAATATGGGGTACCCGTGTAATTGGACCCATTTTCATTGACCAGAACCAAAATGCTCAATGCTACCTGGAAATGCTGCAAGAAATGGTGTTTCCCTCACTTCTGAATGAAGATGGCAGCTTTCCCTCTTAAGGCTGGTTTCCATATGCCTAAAATTTGATGCGATTATGCGTTTCACCGTCAAACCGATTATGCGTCATCCGATTCGTCCGGTTTCCATGCACGCACAAAATCATGCGTCTATGCGATTATGCATCGATTGATCATGTGATCACCCGACAGTGTTTTCATCTCGCACGTGTTTTCATCTTTCATCTAACTATGTGCTTTCAATTATCAAGAGTCCATATCAGGGTCGCCTACACATGATCTTGCTTTTTTTTTTTTCGTGTTGATCTCGCCGGAAAATGACGAGAGAAGTTTCAATATATTTTAATTATAATTTAATGAGTCAAATCAGTTTAAATCGATGAAACTTTTTCGTGGTTCAGGTCCGTGGTCAGTTGCATTTCTTCCCATTGATCTATAATCTTGTATTAATATATTTCTTACGAAATGATTTTTTTTCTCAAACTTAAATGAAAAAATAAATTAAATTCTTTTGATTTTTTAACTATCAACATGCTCTTATGTTTCTTTCTGCTACACTTCCGTGAAGTTTTGCTTCCGTTTTTTCTTTTTCTTGTTTTCATATTGAAACTTTTTTCGGGATCTCATATACAGCCATCGTCAGATAATTTGTTTAGTCTGCTATTTTCAAACCTTTAAACAAGAATTGTAATTGTTTTTTATCTTAACTATTTTCTTTTTAAAAACTCTTTTTTAAATTTAATAAAATTCAAATTAAGATTTGTGTCATAACTGGTTGCTTTAGTCAAAATGCATCTTTTAAGGATTTTCATTTACATTACATGATCAAAGGAGTTGGGACACCTGTTGCTCTACCGTAAAGCCGCAAAAAGCTTTACTCAGTAGTGTGTTGGACCACCCCGAGCTGCTATCACTGCCTCCACCCTACATGGCATACTGTCCACAAGTTTACAGTATGTGTCCACAGGTATTGACCTCCATTCCTCGAGGAGTGTCGTGGTCAGTTCCTGGACAGATGTAGGGCGAACCATCCTGGATCTCACACGTCTTTCCAATTCGTCCCAAAAATGTTCGATGGGGTTGAGATCAGGACTCTGGGCGTGCCAATCCAGTTCTTCAACCCGCATCTCGTCAAACCAGTCGGATATGGATCTTGCTTTCTGGCAAGGCGCATTTTCGTGCTGGAAGAGGAACGGCCCATCACCGAAGTGTTCCCACAGCGCTGGAAGTGCCCCGTTATCCAGAATGGTCCTGTAGCCATCAGCATTGAAGTTTCAGTCCACCTTGATGAGCGGGCCCAGTCCAGTCCAGGAGAAACACCCCAGGTGTTCACAGGGGTGTCTCATCTCCTTTGATCATGTAGTGTATTTTATTTCTTTCCAGTTCTCTTATTGGCTCTTTTGCTTTTATACCTAAGTTAACAATTTTTTTACTGTGTATTCTATGTACAATTCTTTTTACGTTTCATTTTCTTTCTTTCTTTCTTCTTTCTTTTTCTTTCTTAATACTTCTTAAAAAGTAAATAGTTAATAAATACAACTGAAAAATAAAATAATAATTAACAAATAACAAAATAATAAATATATAAGTAAAATCAAAATAAAACTAAAAAATCAAATAAAGAGCTGACGTTTCGGATAGAGCCTATCCTTTATCAAAGCAAAAAAGGATAATTCTCTAAAAGCAAATAGAATATTAGAGAATTATCCTGAAGTTATGAAAGTAGTACTAACGGACGGGTTTATATATAGTTAGCACGGGGAATAGTAAGGCGTTATTGGCTGACAAACAAGAAGAGAACAAATGAGATTAATTAGACGAACTGTTGGCATAGGACAAATAGGAAATAATAAGGGGGCGGTGAGAAAAATGTAATAGGATGAAACATATGAAAGTGAAATGTTAAGGAATGATAGGGTGCCTAGCAAAAAGAGTACGTAAAATTATTCCTGATTATTAGTAGACAAAAAAGGGGGCTGTCATGAAAGAATATTATTGACATTGTTCAAAATTATCGAAAAAAGTACTTTTTTAATATATTATTTACCTTTATTTGCATTTTTGCCATTTTTTTTCTATTTGTTTTTTCATTACTGATTTTGAGAAAGAAATTACTCTTGGGATAATCTTAATTTTGCTATATTTATAAAATACTTTTTTTTCTTTTGCTGTTGTAAGTTATCGATTACTTGGTTTCGTATTACAAATTTTATTATTTGGAAGATTTAACGATTTTTTATGTTATTGTTATTGATGTACACACTTTAATTTTACATATTTGAGAAAATAGATTTATAATCTTGATTTTTAGAAGGAGTTATATAACCATAAAAAAAGCAAATCTCGGGGGATCTATTTGCTATTTCATGAGCCCTTTTCTTCAAAGGGAAACAGATGAGGCTTCCTCTGCCGTAGCCTACGCCTCTGCACCCCCCACCCCTGTCCCGTCAGCGGGATACCAAATAGTGTTGTACTTAAGAATTTCCTTAGAAATGCTCGCTTCAATTAGCTCGAGAGGCTTTAAAACAACACACATGGTCAGTCTCATAACATATTTTTATAGATGGCTGAAAACAATTTTAAAATGGCACGAAAACGCATCGTCGCCGATGCTTCGCTAAGACTCTATGCTTTTTCGAAAGCCAACGCGCAATGCATACTGGAAAAGAGCAGGAACACTACAGGAGCATGGAAACCGAAGCCGCCAAGACGCATGGTCGCACATTGTAAACGCATCGACGCACAATTGACTAGTCGCATAGTCGCAAAGTCGCATAGTCGCAAAGTCGCATAGTCGCAATAAAATTGTGGCACATGGAAACTTAGGCTTTACTTTCAACAGGATGGGGCTCCACCACACAACGATGAAGATGTTCATCAGTGGTTAGATGTTCAATTTCCTGGTCATTGGATTGGCCGATGTGGTGTTGTGGAATGCCACCCAGATCACCTGATCTCACACTACTTGACTTTTATCTGTGGGGTCATTTAAAGCAACTCGTATATGCAGAGAAAATCAGAAACAGACACCATCTCCAGAAACGCATTGAAGAAGCGTGTGCTAGCATTTCTGCGGAAATCCTTCTATGAGTGCATGACGACTGGATTCAGCACCTTCAAATGAGCCTTGACCATGTTGAACACATTAAATGACTGTCGTATATGCAGAACAGTCCAGCCTGTAATTCCAAACAAAATGTGTTGTAACTTTTGAAGCATAACTGCTACTTCAAATCTGTTTGCAGGAATGAAATTGTCAGAAAATGCTGATGTTATTTGATATATCATACGACCCCCCTTTCCATTTAAAAATATTGACTTAGATTCAAGATGACCGATTTCAAGATGGCGACCATGTTCGGTACATACCGTAAAAGATAGACCACCTCACTGGAATATTCAGATTTCCCAATTCTTGCAAGGTTTTCGAAAAAACAGGGTGTACTGCGACTTTTGACTCACCCTGTATATTGTACCCATTTGCTACTGCGGCTTTTTTGATGAACTGAAGTTCTTCTCTTCTTTTTTTTTTAATGCATCGTTTTTTAAAATTTAATTTAAAGATTAAAATCATTAAATTAGATTTAATTTTTTTATTACAATGTAGAAAGTTGCACCTCTTGCCTAAGCATATCCAAAAAATGAAATTCTGTAAAATTGACAATCCTTTGTTAGTTAAGGTTAAACAGGGTGCCCAGTTTCATTACTTAAATCAAGGATCAGAAAGGATGTCTCACTTCCAGGAATCTCGCGAATCAAGAGAAAGTACGAGAAACTTAAGGCCCCTCTAGCGGTACGCATGAATTGCAGACAATAATCTTCACAATACAATTATAATATTGAAGACTGTCACGTAAAAAGAACTTTTTAACACCATAAACAAATATATTGATAGTTTTCTGTTGCACTGTTATATTGCTATAGGAATATCTGGAATGAAAATCAGGCATTTGTCGAAAAAAAGAATACTTTAAATAATTAATTTTTTTAATTTATTTATTGTCAAAGGAGATTACAAATGCTGCAATGTGGCTACTTTTCTGGGTTTTTTCGTGACATTTCCTTTAGTCTTTTTGCTTGTTCATTGAGAATCACAATGCCTTGATATATGCGAAGACTTACAAATTTTTTCACAATTGATTGTAAGCAATCTGAACAAAGTGCCTTTACCAGAATGTGATCAGAAAGTAAGAGTTTTGTTTTCAACCTCTCGCTTATTTTAGAAAAATGACACATGTTCTGGAATGAAGTTTTAAAATCATTTTCAAATATTTCAATTAATGTCAAGAAGTCTGGTGAAGGAACACTTAAGCTCCCAAAATCACTGTTCTCTATAATTAGTTAATGTTAGTAATGGATGATGAACGTATTTCGTGAGATGCAATTGAAATGGAATATGAAATTGAAATGGTAACTCATATTGAATTGATTTGCATCGTTTCATCTTTTGGAAAAGTGTAGAAACTCAGATGGGGATGATGTTTCCGATTATTTGAACAATTATTTGCTGAGCATGCATCGGCACCCATCTCGATGTATCATAGCTTCCCTTGGATGCTGAAGAAGGCAGCTTGGCTGCCGAAATACGTATTCATCAAAAAAAACTCGTTATGTGGATTAGTGGTTTCTCTGTCTTCTGTTGTTTGACCAGCCACCGCTAGAGGGCGATGTTCGCAGATGTATTAGAGAGCGGAATCTTTTCTGGCGAGGACGTTGAGGGAGCAGGATGCATCGGTTCAGTAATGAAGAATTGGTCGATATACATTATGTTTATGAGGCCATGGATGGAAATGGACAAGCAGCGAGACGCATGTGCAGAGACGTCTGCCAAGTCATCCAGAGATTAAGTGAAGCATGCTTTGCGGTGAATGGACGGAATTTTGAAAATTTTCTATAACCATGATTCTTGAGTTTATTTTTGTTAATAAAGTCATGTTAACGTATTTGCGTGTCGGTCACATTGCTGTAATACCCCACGGTTTGATTTTTGGGCACAACTTCATATGTAAAACTTGTTCGTAATGATCTGACAGACCAGTACTTAAAGTTTGTAAGCGGCCTTTTGGGACACCCTTTATTTGGAAGGGGTTGAATAATTCCTTAAAGAAGGCCCCTAAATAGTATTAGAAAAGACCCCTTAAATAATTTAATT
The DNA here is from genome assembly GCA_023313115.1 of Rhysida immarginata. Classification (NCBI taxonomy): domain Eukaryota; kingdom Metazoa; phylum Arthropoda; class Chilopoda; order Scolopendromorpha; family Scolopendridae; genus Rhysida; species Rhysida immarginata. Next base: position 100,547 of record JAHWFO010057778.1, on the reverse strand, counting down.
AGCAAAACGAAACAGACCCTCAACTTATGTCATACCCTCCTTCAAAACAAAGTACAATTTCTAGTACCTAGCAACCCAAATGTTCCTAGTCTTTATTGCCACCCTAAAAAATATAAGCCTGGTAATAAAATGCGTCATTGTAGATAATACGAATTCCCCCACCAGTTTGGTTGCTAAATTTCATTGTAATACCCTAAAATTCTTGTATATTCAATACCCTTAAAATCCCTGGTCAATCTTTCACGATAAAAAATACCCTTTAATTGGTGAAAATATTAGAAAACAAAATCGTTTCTGACAATCATTATCTGATATATTTTGACGTCGTGCCTATGTTTCCGAGCATCCTGCTGGAGGAAACTATGCTTATCCTTGAAAAACGTCTCCATTACAATAATTTTCAACTTGCCAAAGTCAAAGAAGTTACGCTCTTGACTAAATTATACTATTACAACATTGTCCTCACTTCAATCAAAAGTTTTACCAAATGGAAAAAGGGACCCCGATGAGCAATCGCATTTCCCCATTTTAGCTATTCTGTACCTTAGGCATTTAGAGAACAAGGCTTTTCAACTTTTCCCTACTTCCCCAGCACTTGATGTAGGTATGTTGACAAAAGTTTTGCTATTTTCGATAAAGGGCAAAATATAGATCTACATGTATTTTTAGAAAAGATTAACAACCTCTCCCCACCTATTACATTTACATGCGTAAAACAATTGGACAGGTCCTTACCCTTCTGAGACGTACGCATTAGAAAGGGAGACAACAGCCTTTACTTTGAAATATACAGAAACAACAATTATGTTCCAGCGTATATAAACTTAGGTTCCAAACTTGTCTACAGCCATAAAATGCTGCTTATTATCATATGGTAAATAGAGCATTGAAAATACTAATGACTGAAGAAAAAAGAAGAGAAGAACTTAAGTTCATCAAAAAGCCGCAGTAGCAAATGGGTACAATATACATACATGCTGTAGATAAGATCTACAGAAAGCAAAAATGGAAAACCAAAGTGGAAAAAATCACAACCCTCGGACTCAGAGGAAAAGAAAAGAAGAAATTTATATCTTTGCCTTTCAATAGACCGCTTTTGAAAGGGACAGAAAGGATTTGCAAGAACTTCGACCTTATCATCGCCTACAAAATTAGCCATACCAACAAAAACCTCTTAAGCAGCACAAGAGATTCCATTCATAGATCTGGAATTTATGAACTTAATTGTGGCTCGTGCAACCTCAAGTATCTGGAACAAAACAGAAGAAAGATTGTGACCAGAATTTATGGACACTTCCGCTATGTGAAAAATCATAGACCTGAAAAATCTGGATTCGCCCACCACATCCTAGCCAGCGGACATGCAGCAGTAAAAGGAAATTATAAGATCCTTCACACAACAGACAACCACAAGATTCTAAATGTTTTTTGGAATCCTTGGACATATCCAAATACTATCCGGATTCCTTAAGGAACCAAGAAAGGGGTCCATTAAACTTAACAAACTGGACCAGATTATTGAAACATGCAGATATATTAATAATTGTAACTCCGTTTATTTTTCTTCTTTTTCTTTTTTATCAGTTTCATTATTTTTTTTGCTAGACCAATCAGGAAATAGATTTCTTATCGGTTCCTGGTTGGCCACTCTAAAACCAATCCGATATATAGACTCTAAGGCTATATGAGAGCTATATTTTTTGAAATCTATCTTACAATGTAAAGAGGTTGGAAGATACAAAGTCGAGTCACATTATTATGACCACCAGCTAATATCCCGAATAAGCGCCTTTAGCGGCACGAACAGCAGCTAGACGGCGTGGGAGTGAGTCAATAAGATTCTGGTAGGTTTCTACTGGTAGCTGTTGTCATACAGACTGCAAAGCATCCAATAGCTGCTGAAGGATACGCGGTGTTTGTTCCACAGCACGCACATGACGATCGAGATGATCCCAAAGATTCTGGATTGGGTTGAAATCTGGGAAATTAGGAGGCCAGGGTAGTACTTGAACTCTTGGTCGTGTTCCTCAACCATCCCCGAACAATTGCAGTCGTATGACACGTCGCAATGTCTTGCTAAAACGTGCCATCCCCCTCTGGGAAGACAGTTGCCATGTATGGCTGTACTTGATCTGCAATTATGGATAAATAACCGAATCGGTTGAGAGAGCCTTCCACAGGTATCAGTGGACCCAGACAATGCCATGAGAACACTCCCCACACCAAGATGCTGCCGCCACCAGCCTGGATACGTCCAACAATGGTTGTAGGATGTTGTTCTCGGAGGTTTCTCGCCTCACCCGCTAACGGCCGTCACTTCTGTGGAGCAGAAATCGGACTCATCGGAGAAGGCAACCTTTTCCAGTCAAAATGATCCAGTTTCTGTACTGTTGGCCAAATTATGCATTTTTGGGCGATGAACCTTCGTCAGCTTGGGTGCGTTGACCATCCGTCTGCTGCAGAGGCCCATACGTAGCAGGATCCTCTTTACTGTGGTTTTAGAGACATGTCTGGTAACACCCACGTTGATTTAAGCGATAGGTTGGTCCACTGTAGCTCTTCGGTTGGCCTTCCCACAACTTCGCAGCCGACGTTCACCTCTCTCATCAATGGTACGTGGTGCTCCACAGTTCCCATACCGTTTATTCTGAACGGTCCCATTTTCTCAGTCATGGTACACTTTAACTACGAGCAGCACGAGAACACTTCACAAACTGCGAGGTTTCCGAAATACTGCCACCCTTGACCCGAAAGCCGATTTTCATCCCCTTTTCCAGATCTAATAAATCACGTTTCTTACTCATTGCAGCAATGAGTGATATATTTTTTAACAGTGGAGGCCTACCTTATATAGTCACCTATCCAATTCCCAAACGTGACATAGTTCCTCGGCTGGGCAACCCCGAAGACAAACTTAGGGGATGATCATAATAATGTAAATCGACCCTGTAGCTTTGCTTATAAGATAGCTTTCAAAAGTACGAGTTGTTTCGAAAGTAAGTTTCGTCATTTTTTTCCACACGGAAACTTTATTGCCAAAAAAAATACAGCATGGCATCATGAACTATACACCTTGCACTATTTTTCGACATAGTCGCCACCGACATTGAAACATTTGTCGTAGCGTGTAATTAGTTTGAAGAAAGAGTAACAGCAGCTAGGCGTGCCCGAGGCTATCTGATCTTGTGTGAGCCTTGCTGCGTGTGGTTTTACGTTGTCGTCCAAGAGCACAAAACCTTCACTCAAGAGCCCTGGTCTCTTTCGTCGAATGAAGGACCTGAGCTTTTTGAGGGTGTCGCAGTAGCGTACCGCACTGATGATCCCTTGATGGAGGAAGTGAATGAGAATCACACCTGTTGCGTCCTAGAACACTGTTACCTTAATCTTTCCTGCGGAGGGTGACACATGAATTTTTTTCTCATTGGTGAACTAGGATGCGACCACGTTGTCAGTACACGTCTCTCTGCCATCGTGGTTTGTACTCGAATAGCCTCGGGCACGCCTGTCTGCTGCTGCTCTTTCTTCAAACTGATTGCACGCTACGACAAATTTCTCAATGTCGGTGGCGATTATGTCGAAAAAGAGTGCAAGGTGTATAGCTGCTGATGCCATGCTGTATTTTTTTTCGCAATAAATTTTCCGTTTGGAAAAAAAAGACGAAACTTACTTTCGGAATAACCCTCGTAATAATACTATAAAGAGAAAATTAAACACGATAAAAGACAGGATCCCAATAGAAGAATGCTCAGGAGTATATAAAACAAAAATCAAGCAAAAACTGTGGAATTGAACAACCAAAAAGGGAAGGGTTCCTCTAATCCACAAGGAGATTTGAAATACCGGATACGTATTTAGGCTACAAAGTATCCACCTTCAGCGATGAGAGACAAAAGTTTCCTCCCTTCTTTTAGGTTTAAAATATAGGTTTAAATGTGCTACGTGAGACCAATTTTATTTGGGAAACTCTCAAAGAGGTGTGAAAAAAACGGATGAAAGAGCATTTCGCCTGTGTAACAAATGGGAAAGTAACAGTGTCATCTTTCGCGGATCATATTGAAAAAAACCCACTGAGTTATTTGAAATTTTTCATATACAGGGTGTTTCAAAATTATGTACAATAAATTTAGTGACATATTCTTCAGGTCAAAAGAAGACGAAAATGTTGTATAGCACTTTGTCTGGAAACGATTTGTTTGCGAGTAATCCAATATGATACAGTAGGGAAGCACGGTATTTAGCGGACGATATTTTAGCAGTTCCAGCGTTTCGACCCAACACTAGGTTGAGTGGTTTGTTCCATTTAAACCTACTTTAGGGTTGTTCCATTAGTTGTGTACGGTTGTTTCCATTACTGTAGTTTCACTACTGTACATCCACTAGGAATATCAATTTCAGAACGTTTGCGTGCTTTGACATACGCATTACGATTTACGTAAAAAAAAGTCATGTACACATATTCCAGTGCAGAGTACACTGACATGCACCTAATCTTTGGTCTTGCGGACGGAAATGCTGTGGAAGCAAGAAGACTTTACCAAGAACGCTTTCCGAATAGACGTTTGCCAAATAACCGAACATTTGTATCTGTCGACAGACATTTGAGGGAGCGTGGTTACTTTGGCCGTCAAACAGGACAAGGGCGGCCTGTAGCACATTCTCCGGATGAGGAGGATGTGATAATTGACATCATACATGATGAACCACAGACAAGCACCCATCGTATTTCTTCCATGGTACACATTCCGCACTCATCTGTTTGGCACATTCTTCACCGTCAGCTTTTGCATCCATACCACCTGCAACTGGTTCAGGCACTGAACCCAACGGACTATCCACACCGACAACGATTTTGCCAATGGATACAACGTCGTCATGCTGCAGACCCTAGTTGTCTCAGCCAGATACTTTTCACGGACGAAGCAACCTTCACCCGGACAGGAATCGTAAATTCTCACAACCAGCACCATTGGGTAGATGCTAACCCGCATGTTACCAGAGCTCGAGCACATCAAGAGCGTTTCTCCGTGAACATTCGGTGTGGAATTGTCGGAAATAACTTAATTGGCCCTTATGTGTTGCCGCCACGATTGACTGGGCGAACGTATCTTTTGTTTCTGCAGAATGCATTGCCAGAATTACTGGAAGATGTTTCTCTTTTGATAAGATCTAACATGTGGTTCATGCATGATGGCGCTCCAGCACATTTTAGCCATGTTGCGCGAGCACACCTTAATGCTGCATACACGAATCGGTGGATAGGTCGAGGTGGACCGGTAGCCTGGCCTGCAAGATCACCCGACCTTAATCCCTTGGACTTTTTTCTGTGGGGTCATGTGAAAACGATCGTCTACAGCACAGAAGTTCCTAACATTTCGATGAGAGGAGAGCGAAGCCCGACAGATCGCCGTCACTGATAGCGTCATGTGCGTCGAAAGTGATCCCGGCGAATGGGCAAGCAGGAAGAGCGATGACGAAAAAAGCGTCGTCGGGGAATTTTTCAAATTGTAGAAAAAAGATCGTTTTAGAAAGGAGAGGAAGAAGAAGATAGCGAGAAGCGTGGAAAAAAAGGAATCTGAAAAAGAGAGAGGACAGTCGGAGCTTAAGAGGAGATGTTATTGCACACAAGGATAAAGGATTTCTGTGAGTCAATTTGGAATGGCACGAGCAGTAGTTGGTATACATACGATGGCGTGGATTTACCGATTCGCGTTCCTGTGAGCAACTCGCCGTTGTGTGTTATAAATTTATCAAACGATGAGTTTCTGTTTATTTTTGCTGCCATTGCATCAATACCATGGGAAATTTTCCATGGGCACTCCAGGGATATTTGACGGAAGATCTCGACGGGTTTGTGCGGCTTCAAAGATACGAAGCTATCGTCGAGAATTGCGGCTCCAAAATTGCTTAATTGGGAGCACGCAGATCAATGCAGTTTCTCAGCGTGCCTGCTTCAGCAAATAAAATATAACCGAGTAATATGGTCTTTTCCAGGATGGTTATTTTTCTCACGGCTATACACAGGGCTGGGCTATTACCTTTAGGGGCCCTAAGCACTGCACACCTTCCTCTGTATAAATCCTCTTTTTCTGAGGATTCGGGGGCCCCTATTCATTTGCTTAGTCTAACGGGGCCCTAAGTACCTGCTTAGTCTGCTTATGTATAAATCCAGCACTGGCTATACATATTCAACGGATGCAAACTGTAAGTGATTTATCTTCTCCTTATTAACCGATTTGAGAGGGGTTATTGCACCCAGGAATATTTTATCAAGAAAATCTGCTTAACGAATAAGTCAATTGCATATTGGATGAGATATTGTATAAGTTTCTTAGAAGCCAGCAAGTTATCCAGAGCTATTAATTAAATTAATTCAGAGACATTAGTTCTTGGTTATAAGATATTATAATTTAATTTTAGGGCTAATTAATTCTCAGCGCGCCGTTATCAAGGGCATATTAGTTCATATGACTGTCTTGGACAATAGTGTACTTTTCTGTGGCTTTGTTAAGAGCGCACAGTTGGAGACTATTGAATAGTTTCTTTAAGTATTCAAGTTACATGTGTAAAAGTTTAATGCTAATGCCGAGTCGGCCTATCATTTAGGTTTTTTTGGAACTGTAATTAATTAATTTTCAACGAACTAAGCCAAAAAGTATGTTCGTACTCTTTGTCTTTCGACGGCCAGGAGCCTCGACCCCATATTGATATTATTAAAATAATTTAAAATTATATTTGAGTTCCCTCACTTCTTGTGTTCATGTTTTTTAACTTCCATTGCGTTTGCACATGACAGCTACAGCTTGAATCTTATGCCATACTCAGCTATCAACTCAGAAACTGAAGTTGGGCGAAGTGGATGGCACAAAGTTGAGTTTCTATCTCTGTGAAGACATTCAATTTCTTCCATGCTCATTTCATCGAACATCTAGTTATAGATTTTGGTTTGTGGATGGCAACATTGTCATGTTGATAAACAAATCGATCCCGCCAAACTGTTCCTACATTGTAAGCAAAACTTTCTACCATGGCCAGGTAAACTTTGGAATTTATGGTTTCTTCACATGAACCAATAGAACCAGGCCATTTACATCATAAAATTACTATAGTCATCAAATTTGACAGCTGGCACATTACAACCAAACATGTACCGTTCGCTGGGCATTCTCCATATCTTTGTGCGACCGTCAGACTGCCGAAGTTTTTCCATTGTTTTATAAATCACTTATGATGAGCTTCGCACCACTTAAACTTTCCTTTGAAAGTTGGTTATGCTGATCCTATAGCAGCAGGTCTCTCAGAATAGTCTATCCGTTTCATTTTCTGGAGTTAATGGTTCCTAATGCTTGTCTAACTTTTATAGTGATTCTGACAGCAGAATCAAACCGATTATCCGGGAAAGTTTTCTGCATTATTCGCTGATCTCTGTCTGTGAATTTATGAGATCCACCAATACGTTTTACAGGTGCTGTCCTTTCAGCTTTCACTTTAAAATGCTATTACCCACGATAGATTTAACAGCCCTGAAATGAGTTCAATGAGTTCAAATGAACATCAAATTTCAGAGCTACGTACAAACTCGCCGAGTTCATCTGTACAATCCATTTTTTGTAACTTTCGTAGATTATTTTTAATGCTTTATTTTTGCAAATTATAGTTCGATCTAAGAAGTGGCTAACGTTCTGACCCGAATTTTTAATTTCTAAGGGTGTTCCAATATTTTGGGCAAGGTAGGGTAGTATAACATTAACACTTACCAAGTGTCGCAGATGATCTATATACAGGGTGATTTTGTTTACTGAGTCGGCATTGTTGTCCGCTGCTGCCATTAATCCTTCTTCGAACCAGGCAAGGGCAAGATCAAAATCCATGTTATTCAGTGATTGCTGTCCAAGCCGAAGGCAGTCGCCAGCTGTGAAACCATCATGCATTATGTGAAAATGAAAATATTTCATATAGTTTAAAGAAAATTGATTAAATAAAATAATTTCGGAATAAAAGCTTTCAAAGAGATGATTAAGTGTTTGGACTATTTTATTTACTTTGATCATTATTAGAAGTATACAAATTCTATCCGTAGATGATTTTTATAAAAGCTAAAGCCTTTTATTTTAAATTTAATTCGAACTGAAATTTCACTGTTCTTTTTCAAATATTTTCATTGTACGTACTGCGTCCAACAAAATATTTTCTGAAAACTTATCTACAAGATGATCCAAATGAGAGTATCTCTATTTATCTCTGTCTACAGATGGAAGGAAAGAACACCGTGAAGATAAGAGATGCCAAGGATGAAGACAAACTTAAAAATGAAGAGGAAAAACACTTCCAGAAAATTTTAATTTACACTGAAATATACATACGTGGTGCTAATTAAAAGTTAGTGGAAGTGAATCACACGCTTACTGGAATCTTAAAACCTCACGAGAATTTAACAAAATTTTTATTCTTTTTCTATTAATTATAAATCAAGGGTAAAGGCAATGCGGTGACAACTTCACAACTTATCACCGTGGCTATGAGCACCAGCACCGATTCGAAAATATATTGATCGACCCGCGTTCACGTGTTATGCTTGTACATTAAACCCTATTGAAAAAAATGCGATGACTTGGAAGCTATCATCAACGAAAGCAGGCACGCCTTCTGCCTTAGCTATCGAATGGTGATCAGAGAAATAGAAAATGCATCTGCCAGTTTATACATGAGATTGTATTGCGAAGAACGTCGTCCCGTCTGATTGATGTGACCTATTAACCCGGAAACAGGAGATTGAGTTTTTCCAATAGCTATGGAATGTCAAAACCGGAATTGTGAAATTCTCAAGCATTCTAAGGCTAGAGCACCAACGGACATACGGCGTACACTGAAAACAAAAGTATATATCGGTTCTAGTAAACGCCATTTCTTATGCTAGGGTAGCAGGCCTCACATGGCTGTCGCAGATGGAACGACGATTATTTTAATCCTGGGCTTATAACTTGCTGTTAGCTTTTTGGGCTGAATTTATATCGATTATCCTAATCTCTCGTTAACAAAATCTCACATCCCAGAATTGTTTACGATGATTTCTTTATCAGCTTTATAAAGTCATTCAATTGTTGGTTCTATCCTCTGGAAATTAACCGCACATCTATCTCCCTAATCCCTTTCCGTGGCCACTACCTTACGTGGTAAAAGAAATTGAGTGCCTACATGACGCTAAGGGCTATGCTGGGTAGGGCCATTCATCCCAGACAAACTTCAGCTAAGGGGTCAGACTAAAAGCGTCCGATCAGTTGTGGACCCAATCAGAGTGCCGGCCCCTCTGTGAGCATTACCTTGACGTGGTTGAGGGACTTAAGTGCCTCATTGATGCTAAGGGCTATCTGAATAGGGACACCCCACAGGCCTTATCTGAATAGGGACACCCCACAGGCCTTATTTGAATAGGGACACCCCACAGGCCTTATCTGAATAGGGACACCCCACAGGCCACAAACAATGTCCGGTCGGATGTGTACCTGTCATGGGACCAGTGCTTGCAACAGAGGCTTATTGAAGGGTCCTGGTGGTTGCGAGAAGGCTATTTCGGAACAACACACCACTTTGACCTCTGCTTTTTTGAAAAACGGAAATCTGAAATTGACCCGTTCAGACTAGAGGACTGGTCGGGTCTCCTCGGAGGTCCGGCTTTAAGGCCTTATCTCTAGTGCCTACGTGCATACCCTTGTTGGTCTCGGTGGTGGGTGGGGAGCGAGGGGGCTGAATTAGAACATCCGAAATTCACTATTGGCGACTTTTTTAAAAATATTTCACCATTTTTGGTGGCGAAAGAAATAGAAGGTCTTGTAGGCAACACGAAGAATGTCAAGTGTCTCTTCAATGGTAATTTACTCGTTGAAGTTGAAAAAGATCAGCAAATTTAATGGCTCAGATAAAGTTTCTTAGGCGACCAGTTGTTGTTACACCGCATGCAACATTTAATTTTACGAAAGGTTTTTTTTTTTTTTTCTTGTCCAAAATTAGAGGGGATGGAAGATGAGATTATTATTAAAGAACTCTAATATCAATCCAACGTAGACATTCGCAGAATTTACTCAAGACGGAATGGAAGTCTCCACCCGACTCGTACTTTTGAAAGTTCCTGTCTTCCAAAAATTATTCTCATTGGTTATCTTCAAGCACATATTCGACCCTATATCCGATGCTTTCAATGCCAACAGTTTGGATATTCCAAATTCAGTTGTAAAAATTCTATCGTATGTTGCGAGATAGGGATAGGGGGCATGAGACGAAAGACTGCAATAAAGATTTTCGATGCACTAATTGTTATGGGTCCCATTCAGCCCTATCTAGAGATTGTCCTGTTTGGAAAAAAGAAAAGAAAACTACAGGAAATTAGAGTGAAAGAGAATATATCTTTTCTAGAGGCCCCCCGTCAAGTGGAAATGTTTGAAGCTTGATCTTACTCAACACTTGTTAAGAAATCTATTTGCTCTAGAAATTGTGGATGACAGATTTAAGCCTACTTTCGGAGATGACTCAAATCTTTTGAAATTCGAATTGAAAACAACAAACAACGCAAATTCCTATTTAATAAGTCTTACTAACGGTATTCTGCTTCCCCTTTCAACTAATATTCCTCCTGTTACTCTACCTAAACTCCCTTCAAAGGAAACGTTCTTCGGAGACACCGAATTTCACCGATGCCTCGAAGAAGAGATATCCCTTGACTCCTCCAATTCCCCAGAGAAGGTAGAAGGAAAAACAGAAAACGCTATTTGTGTTCGCGTATCTCCTATGGAACGAGGAAATGGAAGTGTTGGAAGGTAGTGGTGCACCTTCTACTTAACGAGCATAATACTGTATGACTATATTGCAATGGAATTAAAATATTTCTTTCCCGATTACCACACTTGACACTCTTTCTTGAATCACTTTCTTACAATGACTCTTCAAGTTTTAATACCATCCCAGTCTCTGTACTTTCCTGGATATGACCATTCATACGGACAATTTGACTGCTGATAGAGCATGTGGAGGGGTGCTATTTTAATAACGAGACATACTCCATATAACCCCATTTCCATACAATCTCATCTTAAAGCAGTAGTCATGAAATTTCTTCTTAAGAAACATTTTTATCTGACTGTGTGCTCTTTATATCTTTCCCCGAACCGGAATATTGACGAAATAAGCATGCCTTTACTTATTAAAGAATTCCTTAAACTATTTTTTCTTTTGGGAGATTTCAACAGCCATAATCCCATGTTGGGTTCAAGTCACTACTTGGGGGAAGAACATATGATTGAAAATCTTATAAATATTTCCTATATTAATTTATAAAATGATTCTTCCCCTACATTCCTTCATTCTGCTAAGACGTCGTATTCCATCATAGACCTATCTCTTTCGACCCTATCGTTTACCCCTCAAGTATCTTAGTCCCTTCTAACAGACTTACACGGAAAGGACCACGTCTCTATAATTATTGACTTTAATACGCCTGTTCCTTCGACGTCATATCCTCCATACGAAGATTCCAGTTCTCTAGTAGAGTAAGGAATGCACACGAGCTGTTAGGGATCGAAATTTTATAGCCTTTCCTACTCAAAATAATTAAATTATTTATAAAAGGAAAATAGCGTTTTATTTTTTTTTTTTATTTATTTTGTATAAGAATAATTTGACAAGCAGCGACATCGCTGGTATAAGTCAAAGACATAAATAAAATATAATATACAGTATACTAAAAAAAAAAGAATAATGCAAAATACAAAAACTGATTAAAATATAAACAAAACAAATTAACATGCCACTTATAACTTAACCCAGCACAGTATTTACATATAAAAAATTTTACACTTGCTTTTAGAAGAACATTTTACGCATATAATTTTTTTTTTTACATTTTTACCAATCTTTTACATTGCCGAGTAAAAATCTTGAGAGATTTAGCATTTTTAATATAATCAGGTAGATTATTAAAATTTTTAACTGCCGAGAAAGTAAAAAGACTCTTCCTTTTTCAGTGTTGACCATACTCAAATGTATATTATCAGCATGTCTAGTATTAATAGTACAAATCTCAGTTTCTAATCCAACTTACACTATTTTTGAGCTGTTGATGAGTGAGCCTATATATCATTTTAAACTCTCAAGATCATGAAATTCTGAAAGACTTAACAAATTTGTCAATTTATGTACATCATGTGTAGAGGTGTAATAATTTAGGTGATAAATCGCCTTAATTGCTCTTGTATAACTTCTAGCCATTTTTTGGATACCACATAATGAAGCTTGACCCCAGAATGGAAGCATAAAAACTAGTATCGAGTGCACTGCTGCAAAAAATCCTGTCTGGCTATGCTATTACTCAAACCAGGAATTTTACCCAAGGCTCCCGCAATGGAGGCCACCCTACCCGTAATTTATTTATATGATGGGCAAAAGTAAGGTTATCAAGTACAATACCAAGATATTTATAATGTTGCTCTTCCTTTAAACATATAGTTTGCAAGTGGATCTTTAAAATAGGTTTAATTCTCTTCCTGTTGGCAAAGACCATAAAGACCGTCTTATTAACATCAGCAGTCAGTCTATTTTCCAAGAGCCAGTGACCATAAGGTTTTAAATCATTATTAATATTAGTCTCTAACTCTGAGAATCCTTACCTCTATATAATAAAACTGTATCATCAGCAAAAATAGTATAATGGGCCTGTAAACCACTATCCCTCATACTTTGTATATATAATAGATATAATAGTGGTCTCAATACCGAATCCTGTGGCACCGCCATCTTCATATATGTTTGTATACTAACGACACTTTGTAACCTCGTTTGTATAGGACGATCAGACAAAAAATCTCCAATAATTTTTCCAGCATTACCTCTGATTCCCAGACAATCCAATCTCTTCAAAAGAGTATCATGATTAACCGTATCAAAGGTTTTACTAATATCCATAAAAACAGCCACGACATATTCCTTATTATCTAAATCTGTATATGTAATTCAAAAGATCTAGGAGTGCAGCATCAGTATCAATTAATTATAAAAGAAAACAAAAAAAATCCTAGTGGTGGAGATCCTTCGTCTCAGAAATAAACAGGGAAACCCCGCTCTCAAGTATCTAGAAAACTGAACATAAAAGAGCCTTTCAATAAATCTCCTTATCTAAGAAGTAGCTAATATTGTATCTTTGGCTAAAGGCTTGCACCAGTTTCTCATTCAAATAACTATTCACAAGTTTTTCAAAAACGGAAAGCCACTCAAAAACTAACCTCTTTAAATTTCCAAACCCACAATTTAGACAAATGTAACTGTCACGTACTCGCAGCGCAACCTCCGAACGCGACTCTTTCTTTTGGAGGACGAGAGCTCCCGAGAGGCTGAGCGAGAGGAAAGCTGCCACGTCATCGAAGAAGTCAGGCAGAAGAAATGTAACGAGTTAGCAAGAAAGACGTACAGTAAAAGCCATGATAAAGGCAAAAACAAGGCAAAAGAAGGAAGATAAGCACCGATTTGAATATAACGGATTTCCCTTTCAATACTTTGGAAATTTCGTCATTGATAACGGAAAGTATCAGCGAAGTCAACCTTGTTAAAACGAACACTTCTGTCTCGAACCAAGAAGGTAGGAATTCAAGTTCCTTTCTCCGATTAAATTATGCTTCAACTCGAAAAATGACATTATCGACGGAGGTTTTATTCTATATTAATGTGCCCGCTTCTCAATGGAATCTTAGCCATATGGACCTAATATCCTCGGCAGAATATTGCATAACGAATAAAACTGCGTCAGTGACCACGCTTCAAGTTTTACGCTTGCGTGGCTTCATTCCACTGGGAATCCGAGCCTATATTGAAGAACGGCAAGGACGATTATTTCTTCAAAGATAAGAAACCCCTTTATTAATTAGCTTCTATTTTACATACTTAGTAAAGGAGATTGAAACTTTCTGTAACGTGGATAAATATTGGTTTGTTAGAGTGTACGCAGTGGAAAGAATAAACACGCATACAGAAGACGTGACTAAATAAACTAGAAAAACTGAAACCTTAAACCTACGGTAAAGCAGTAATAAGCAAAATAAACCAACATAATAAACACAATAGAATATTACGGGAACCTACTCGGTTCACGAAAAATATATATCTTCTCTTCTATCTATCTTTCTATATATATAAAGAAGGATGTTTGTTTATTTGTGGGTTTGTTTGTTTGTCTGTTTGTTTTTTATACAAATCTACAGTTTTATTCCGATCTTGATAAAATTTCGCATACATGCCCTTCAAAGCATGATGAAGGTCACTGTCTATCTCAGATTTCGAAAAAATAATAATTATTGATAAAAAATCGATATTCATGGTTCTGGCAGGGCATATTAATGAGAAATATCTCATGACCAACAATGCAAGACAAAGTTTTTGCAACAATAAGTATCAACAATGGTATCAACACGCAATCCACAAACACTAGGCAGGGATCAACAATATATATCTCATGACCAACAATGAAAGGCAAAGTTTGTGCAATATGGATGCATAGAATTCCTGTTATTCAGGCTTTTCTTAGGAAAGAGAGTTCTTAGTACTAAACAATTTCTTGAAAATCTTTAAAAATGATCAGTAACTGGAGATACTGGAGAGTTAGCAGACTATTGAGAAAGAGTGGAAAGACGACAGAGGAAGCACTCCTTTAGCTCCGTGCTGTATTGAGCAAATGAGAAGCAAGTAAATAGAAGAATCGGCGACCGCTAGACTACACAATGTTATGAATGGCCAAGTTTTGCTTCAAGACATCGAGAGAAGAAGGGAATTCAACAACATCAAATGTACATCTAAAGTAAGATTACGTGAGTAAGAATTTATTTAGACTAGCAGTGGCATCCTTGGAGAGGTCCATCCAATGTGAGCTTTTAAAAAAAAATTTATCGAATGTTCATTAAGAATTTTTACTGCATTAATTCTAAGCGTTTTCATCTGTTTATTTTTAAGATATTTCAAAATTTAATCAAAAAAAGAACAAAGGGTCACGCCGGGGTTATCGCTTATTGGGTAGCACAGCAGATCCAAACATTTCCTACAAATACATTTTGACTATATTCTGTGGAAATGTGTATATTTTGATAACTGAGATGCTGATAATGCGCTGATTGAGCGTTCGTTTCCAAGAAATATTAATAATGAGCATAAATTGATGATGCAGCGACAAAACATTAATAACGCAGCGTCTATTGATGAGGCAAAGGAGTCACACGAGTCCCCCTTAAGCTCCCTATCAAACGTACAGACAACTGGCAAAAATTTATGTATCTGGAAAGGAAAGAGAAAGAACGAGTATTGGTCAGAGAAACTCAGCAACTAAAGCAGAAATAGCTATACGGGTATTTGAAACATCTGAGCAACGGGAGTTTCGAACAGAGCAAGAGGGTATAAGAGCTTCTACCTCAAGGGCAAGAAAAACTTGAGTCTAAAGTAACTGGTGATGCTCCGCCGTGGTGAGGCAAGTCAAGAAGTGTTTAGATGAAGTCCCGGTTTATCACCTAGAATTCCTATTTTCGAATTTTTCGTAGAATGGATACTCTCCTTGCTCTGTGTTGTATTGATTGATTTATTATTTAACCAATTGGGAGTTATAATTTAATTTTTTGAGATTGTTCTGTGTAATTATCCCGGTCAACGCCGGGTACCTCTGCTAGTTTTTTATAAAAATCAGGAAACTACAACACACACACACACACAGACATACACACACACACACACATACACACACACACACACTCGCACGCATACAAGCACACACTGCAACGTACAGAAAATTTAATGACAAACCTCCTGTACTTGCAAAATCAATAACCCACAAACCACATACCCTTCAGACTGGACGCCGAAAAAATAAACAAAGCACAAAGCAATACTATTAATAGAGCCCCAAATAAATTTCCAAAGGAAATATCATGCAACGGTCAAAATATACGGTTTAGCCCTCCGGCAAGCATAAATTCGGATTTTATTGAAATAGTTTTCAGTAACCCACGAAAAAAGCTAAAAGTACAAAACTCTTTACATAAGTGATAAGTAAACTAGCAAAATAATCACAATTATCAAATCAAACCAATAATCCCGTTAATAGCCAGCATTAAATACAAACTCAATATTAAGTTTCATTTACTATTTGATTAACACGAAGGGCAGCGTAAATCACAAAAAAGGGTACGGATGATTGTATCCTACCTAAAATAAGACCACAAAAAACCCAGAAAGTTCAATACAAATGACCCACAAGAAAAGGCTATCCCTGGGTTTTTCTCAGAAAAACGCTTACAAAATAACCACTTTATTGCAAATTCAACTCAAATTCATTGCAAATAAAACATGAGTCTTCTATTGCTAGGGACAGCCTCCGGTTCTCTGGTATTTCACATTGATGCAAACCCCTGGACAGGGCCGTACCCAGAATTTTATTTCGGGGGGGGGGGGGGCTGAGGGGGCTGATCCTATTCTTTTAGCGGGGGGTCCCCCAAGCAAAGATTTAGTTGACATGATGACCAATTTCGGGGGAAGGGGACTGCAGCCCCCTCAGCCTCCCCTGTGGGTACGGCCCTGATATATTCATTGACAATATCCAAAACGAAGACATCAAAAACTTGCCAAGATCTACAATCACAAAATTAACCTATATACAGAGGGTTGATTCAGATAAAATGAGACGACTTTAAACGCCGCGTATGACCTTTACGGAAAGTGATTTGCATGACTCGTCCACTATTCATGGGGATTAGCTTTGTATACACTTGTTGCTGTTATTTGGGACATTTCGTGCTGAAACATGCCTTCCAAGATCACAGCTTTTTGGGAAGGGTATATGTTTGGCCTTTCCGACGCTAACTTCAGTCTTTCGTGCATTGTGGAATTATGCAAACGAAATGGTATTGTGGCATCCAAAGCTACTGTGGGTCGAATAATCAAAAAGAACAAATTGCGACCATCTAATAAACGTGGACGAGCAGAGAAGCAGACCAGAAACAAGCCCCAGCCAACACGTCCAGCTCAGGGTCTTGCGAGAAATCCGGTCTGAAGTGCTGAAAGAAAAAAACCCCCGCACAGAGAAGTCTAGCCCAAAGGAAAGGTATTTCACAGGCAATAGTCTCCAGAATAATTCATGACAATCTTGGGCTGGAGCGACGTCATAAAGCGCGCGGTCACAGACTGTCGGCCAGGCACGTGCAGGAACGATTCACCAACGCCAGAAAACTGTATGAAAACCATCTTGCAGGTGACCGATGGAAGTGGGTTGTCTCCTTTGATCAAACCCAGGGCAATTTACTATCGCGAAAGAGGGGACAAGGCCAGGTCCGATTTTGTCCGAAGGTGCAAGGAAAAGTTTTCAAAGGGCTTCATGGTGGTTGCTGGATATTGCTCACGTGGACTGCTCACGATTCGTCGAGTTCCTAAAAACTGTAAAATTAGTGCAGCTTACTTCCAGAGTAATGTAATGGACCACATATATCGGCAGGATATCCCACGTTTGTACCCTGGTGAGCAATCAAAAGTTTGGATCCACATGGACAAGGCATCAAGCCATACTGCCAAGTCATCTGTGGCTTACTACAGGAAGATGGAACAGGAGACGGGCATACGAGTTATTCCCTTCTCTCATATGCCTGTAAAATCTCCTGACGCATCACTGATGGATTTCTGTGGTTTTGGTCTCCTGAAACGACGGCTCGGAAGTCGCCGACCAAGAACCGTTGATGGGCTATGGAAAGTGTGTCAGCAGGTGTGGAACGAGCTTCCCATGGAGTCCATCGTAACAGAACTGCAAAGTCGTATCATTTTATCTGAATCAACCCTCCGTATTCAAGCAATGCTGGGACCAAGGATACTTCCCTGAAGCATGGAAAATCTCGATCATTCAAGCATCCCGAAATCAGGGCTAAAGCCAACCCTACCGACTTCCTACCGCCCTATAAGCATCCTCCCCACAATTTCAAAAATACTATAAAAAGTTATTCTGGTAAAGTTTAACGATTTCTGCGCAAACCAAGGTCTAAACCGTGCTGAGTAATTCGGATTTAAAACAAAACTTTAATGTCAACTGCAAATATGGAGAATGATCGAATATTTAAACAGACCTCTGAATCTCTCTAAATATGGCGTCATTGCCTTCCTAGATGTTGGGAAGGCCTTTGACCAGGTCTGGTATCAAGGCCTTTTTTGAAAAATGATTAGGGATAACTTCCCAATAGAGCTGATTCAAATCATAAAATACTTCCTCTCTCACCGAACTTTCCAAACTAAGGTAGAAACTGCACTTTCTAAGGCTGAGCACATGAAAGCAGGCGTCCTCCAGGGATCCATCCTTGGACCTACGTTATTTAATTACTTCACCCAGGACTTCCCTGCTTTCAAGGAGTGTCTACTCTACCAGTATGCAGACGACACCGCCATCATGGGTATTGGTTATAGTCCGACGGTCGCAATACGAAAAGTCCAACATGCCCTACATAAATGCGAAGACTGGTTCGACAGGTGGAGACTAAAACTAAATATAGACAAATGTAAGGCAATGCTCGTCACCAAAAGAAGGAAACAGCTCCCAAGCCACTTAACCCTCTACTGAAAAAACCTGGATTGAGTCGAGACGTACAAAAATATTTGGAGTGATCATCGACGCTCGCCTAACCTGGAACAAACGCACATTATATGCATTAGAGAAAGCCAGAAAGGCAAAATTTAGCCTCATAGCCCTCCTCGGGAGAAACAGTGTGTTGTCCACTGACAACAAGCTCCTATTATATACAACAATAATCCGACCGATTCTCTTATATGGAATACCTGCTTGGGCCACAATCAGTAGATCAAATTGGAAAAAATTACAATCTTTTCAAATCTCTACACTGAGAACCATCATCGGACAAAGTACCAAACTCGAAAGCAATAACTCCTTACATGAAAAAGTAAATATCAAACATCTGGGAAAAACTGCACAAGAAAACTTAAGAAAACTAATCACCGACCTGGAAACCCATCAAAACACCCTAGCTGCGGAAATCCTAACAAAGCCAAAACCACTGAAAACCACAAACGATACCGAAGACCAACTCAACTCCTGGAAATCAATTTTGATGACATAAATAATCCCATCTACCCGGAATACTGGTCTCCTAGGCCAGTAACTTAGGCAATCTTCAATCTAATCAAACCAACTACTTATAATACGTGAAAACTTTTGGCACCATCTGGACAATAAACCTACATCAGTGTATTTCCTCAGGTCTATCCCAAGGTAGAGCAAGATCATAGAAGCACAGCTTCAGTACCGCTCGTCTCTGATTACACTACACTGCCCGATTGCCGATTGCCAGTTAAGCTTTGTAACACTGTTCGCCTCTGATGATGATGTAAAATCCAAACGCGTCAGGCAATAAAACATTGTTTCCGCATCACCTTGGTTGTTTTTCCTTTTCAGTTATTATATGTGATACTAGTTATGGATTTCATCAATTAATATTGATATACAGCAATAATAGTTAGAATAACAGAGGTGAGTAAACGAGAGAAATTACAGGCTATTTGTAGCTGTACAATTCATGAAATGAGCAGAAACCGTTGTGCACATTTCATTAATTGTGAAAAATTCTGCGCATTTCACGAACTGTGCAAGTGCACTGTACAATTCATGAAATGTGCAAAAAAGTTGCGCATTTCGTGAATTGTGCGATTTCACGATCTGCGCATAACACATACACATAAGTAATCGGAAATTTGTAATGTCTAACGCAATCAATCTGTACTCGCAGTCATACATATAGTTTGACACATGAATGGAGGGGTTAAAGATGATGGTAGAAACCCCTTGAGCACTTGACAAAGAGTTAATAAAAAACTATCCTTGAGGATACTGACTGCGCGTCGGGAAGAATGTAATATTGCTGAGAAGGAGCAAGCTTCACTTCTTGAAGCAAGAGAATTCCCAGCCTGTACAGAGCAATAAACATCGATAATACCAATTGCTTAAAAGAGGAACCAAGGGACCTAAGTTCAGGAAGATGACCTTCATTAAGGATTTATGAAGATGGTTGCTCACCCATATCTGATGGAGACTCTGAAGTCTTCCATCTCGGAGATCGTTTCCGAGTCGTAGAGGAAGAAGAGCTTCCCTCCTCTACCATCGAGATGTCACTTGATGGCCGTGTAGGAGAAACAACTTCTCGGACCTCTGGAGGTGGTGGTGGCATTATCTCCCTTGGCTCATTAGGAAGAAGCGGTGAAGATGGTGATAATTCCGCACACATCCTTCGAGGCTGGGGTGAAGGTGGAACTGCTCTGCGATGTACCTCTGGCTTCAGTGAAGAAGTCATAGTTGTGGGCTGCTGGGACGACAGTCCTCGAGGCGGTGGCATAGGTGCTGTTGGAGATGCGTAGGTCCTCTCCGGGCATCGACGGTTCTTGCCCACTATGCGAGAGCACGTCTCACATTTCTTCAGGAGAGGACAATCCCTCCCAACATGGGTGGATTTCTTGCAGTACCAGCAGCACTGCCTCATTCCGTTGTAATACACGAAGACATGTTCTCCGTGCATCACAAACGGTTCTGGGATGTCTTGCTCCAATCTCATAACCAACAGAATCCACCATCCCACAGACAGTGAGTATCGACGTGCACGGGATGGTAGATCTTGAGCACTTCCCCATAGTTGGACATGAAATTCCGGATGTAGGCTTCTAACAGGAGCAGTGAAGCACTCCGGACATGGACGGTCAAATGTCCAGGATTAGTGTGGAACAGGTGGATGGTGGTATGTCCAACCTTTATTTGTCGACAGACACAATACGATCAGCCACATTTCGCTGCCTACAGAGCATCCTTGACTTGGTCGAGGTCAGCTTCTGCAGAACAGAAATGGCACGATGGCCAGAAGGAAATATATGGGGTATGCTTGTCTTGGCATAGAGCCCCTTCTTGGAATTTCAGACAGCGAAGGGGCCATCTGCTACCAACATAACCATGTTCTCCATGATTATGCAGGAAAAAAGGAAAGCCACAGAAGTTCAGGGGGTGCTATCCTCTCCTGGATGTCACAGGGGAGAGGAGTCGCACTCCTCAAAAGTCACAAACAGAAAATAATTTGACGCACTTATAACACAAGATTAAAAAGTCAATGTCACTCTTGCAAGTCACTCCTCCTTAACTTTTCAAACGCAATCAAGTCAGGTGATCTCTGCTCCCAATGAAATTTAGAACTGAAGCTGATGGAATCTAAAAACCACTCTAACTTGTCCGTTGCTGTCTCAGTTATATTCTTCTTTAATGAGGTGATTGGCTATGCAATCATGTAACACCAATCGGCTTCGTCTAAGTAATTTCTTCTCTTTGTGGGAGGATTTATTAGCTACCAGAGGTTGAAGCCTCTCTGCCGATTTTTTTTATTCGCGGCCTTCGGCTCCCTTCCACTTGGCGTATCGTCAAATTTGCTTTGCACTGATATGACGCCGTGCTCTCAAGCTACCCCTCAACCCATGTTCTCGTTCCTCTGAATTATGCAATATCCCGCTCCCTTGCCTCTACGAATGGTTTTTCTCCCTCCACCTTTTTCCGTTTATCAACTCGCAGAAAACTCGCCCTTCTCAACCCTATGCCTCAAATCCCATTCCTACCCAAGAAATGGGTGTCTCTACATTTCTTTGGCCCCTATTTCTCCCGCCTAAGTTTCTTTGTTTCTTCGCTTGTCGCCACATCCCTTCCGCCCATACCAATACCAACAAATACTCCCGTTCCTGTGTATATAGCCCAGATTGCAGAGTTTGTGACAAGTTTTACATAGGACTTTCTTCCCGTAACTTTGCTGTTCGTTTCAAAGAATATTTGACATCATTCCAGAAGAAAGAAGAAAAATCCCATTATGCAAACTACCTCGCCATCACTGGACAAGCACCCAAGAAATGTGAAGAAGTGATGTACATTTTCTACTTTCGTAATGACCCTTTTAAGACCGCAATTCTCCACTTTTTAAAGCCACTTATGAATGAAAAATGCATACCGGTATATTAATAGAAAAACATAAGAATACATGAATGCATTTTATTTTATTCAATACAAATACACTATAGCATATACAATATGTAGTATTACATTAATTTTTTTAAAAAAAATCTGCAATGGCCGTCTGCTTTCTTTCTATAACTTGCCTCCCCAAAAAGTCCTCCATATCTGACATTGTGAAGTTAAATGTTTCTGGTGCACCGCTATGCTGTGCAAAATAGTTTCGTAAGCTTTTTATAGCCTCCATTGCTACCAAAGTTGAGACGAGCGTTACCTCTGGTTCTAAATGGCCATTTTCATCTTCGTCTTCCTGAACGCTATGAATTTCATTTTGCTTTTGTCCCATCATTGGATCCCGACTGAGTAGCATGCAACAATCGACAATCGAACATGCTAGACTGAGTAGCATGCAGAGATTTCCGGGTTTATATATGCTATACTGACCAATCAATGAAATGTGAACTCGGCTTAATTAGCCCACTGACCCATTTGCAACTTTCGCATGGGCTGCATTGACCAACCAGTGCAAGACATGTGAACGATGTACGTTGTACTGAAGGGATAATTTAACCAAGGGTATGTAAAATTAGTACATTATTCTGAAATGTACGTTAAAGTGAGGTACGTTATTCTGAAACTTTTTAGCATTAAAATACCTACGTTTGGGACGGGGATTTGAAATTTGTACGTTATTCTGAAGTGAACGTTAAAGTGAGGTACGTTGTAACGGGTTTTTACTGTATATGACTGACTGTATGGATCATTAATTCTTCCATCTACTAAAGTTAGCTTCTCTATGTACCTTGTTTTAGAAACGGAATCCAACTGTTGTGCATAGCGGGATAAGTTCAGAGCCATGACAGCCATAGGTTTCGATGCCCTCAAAAGATGGCGGATGGCCAAACCGGAAGTGATGCAATTCAATGTTTATGTTTTGATATTTCTCCCTATTCTATATTAGTCTCTTATTCGTTAATCCATAAACAGGGTGTAATTATCTTCTTCAAAAAAACTACACTATGACGTAGACGAAATTCAGGCGATTAAAGTGATATCAGACACTTGGGGTCGCAAATCGCAAGCAATGCCGTAAATTGAACCTCAAACTAAGCTGAATGCGTGGCGCTGCGTAGCACGAGCCAAATTTGCTCGTATACATTATTTTTCACTTTGTTTTGTTTTGTTGTTTGTAAACAAAAAAATGACTTTACAGTTTTTTTTTGATTTTTTTTTTTGGTTATTTACAATTTGAGAAAATTTACTTTTCTTGGGTTATGTTTACCTACGACATAGCATTAAACATCATTCAAAATTATGTTGCATTGAGGTTTACTGTAAAAAAAAATTAAAAAAAAAAATAAAACACAGACATAACAAAATGACGGTACGCCAAACGCTACGAGGGGCGATTGATAAATAAAGTCTCCATGGCTTTAACTTTTTTATTTGTTAACCGATTTTCAAAGTTCTTTTTGTATCTTATACTCACATTTGTCCTCTATGTAATGCACTATTCACTTTTCGACATAGTCCCCATCCCTTTCCACGCATTGTGCCAACGCGTGACTAGTTGGGTGAACCCGTCGGAGAGGAATTCCGGAGTTGTTGTCGACACCAGGATTGAATGGCAGCTTTGGACCCTCTTCTGGAGTACGATAACGTCCGCCCGCACACGAGTGACCACACACGAGAGGCGTTGCAGCGCCTACAGTTCAAAAATGAAAGACTTTGCACATTGGGGGTCATCCATAAATTACGTCACACGAGTTTCATGATTTTTGACCTCCCCCCCCCCTCCTGGTGTGACGTCACATATTTTGCAATTTTAAATTTAGAAATTATTAAATTAAAACAGCACTTCCAAAATTATTTATATATTTATATTTAAAATCTTTTTTCATATAATCAACAATAAATCAAACATTTTAGAAAATTTGCAATAACCAATCAAATGAACGAACAAAATTTCATCATCTTGTATCCATGGACTTTGAACCCACTGCTTTATATTAATTATGACTGGCATAGCAGTTTCTTCGTTCTAGATTTGGATAATGTTAGTAACATTCGATGTGTCAATATCATCTTAATCCAAACATCAGCCCGCCCAAACAAAAGCGGGACCCGGTGCAAAATTAATTTGCGGGGCCTAAAAGTGAATTTCATACAACAAAATAATGCGGCGCGGAGCCTTCAGATGCGTGGGGCCTAGAGCGGTTGCACCGTTCGCACCGCCCTCGGGCCAGCCCTAACAGTTTGGCAAACATAGCATCGTCATCGTTTATCAAAGAACTTCTCAAAGGCGGCCGACTCGCTGATCTAAAAGTAAAGCCAGCTTGAATTCGCGTGGCTGCCACACGCTAAAAAGTGATACAAACAAATTTAAACCTTATAATACTAAGATGAATCAAAAAGTAATATACACTCAGCACCATCTGTGGTCGAAGAGCTCCGACATTATTCGCCGTTTTTAAGGATGTTGCCTGTATGTCTATAATTGCAACGTGTTCACGCGTTTACTGCGTACGTAAGAGTATTGTTGTCATGGCGCAGCAACTGTTCGTACACTCCTAGTTGGAGATTCGCGGAAAAATCCGTTTTTTGTGGGCGAAAGGTTTAAATTGCACAGAAATCCATAAGGAAATTTGCCATGTCTATGGGGAATATGATTTCTCGTCCTGAAATTATGTGAAGTGGTGCCAGCAGTTCGAAAATGGGCGCTCATATTTGACAGACGAATACCGCACAGGAAGACCATCCACGTCCAATACTCCTGAGCACATTGCCCGCGTCAATGAGATGATTCTGGACAATCGACGAATCAGAATTAAAGAAATCGCCAGAGTGCTTAGCGTTTCTTATGGGAGTGTGCTGACATGGTTGAGAGACGCTGGAGAGGATTTTTACCGCAGCGCCATGGAAAAGTTAATTTCACGTTCAAAAAAGCGTTTACAATTGTTGGATGATTTATGTAGAAAAGTGAAATAAATGGTGGAAGTTTCTTCAGAATGTGTGTAGAGATCAAATAAAACCGGAGAAATACCACGATTCCACAACGAGAATTTATTTGCACGGATGCGCATTTCGACGGCCAAGCCGTCTTCGTCAGCGTTATACAAGATGATCAGAAGCCCGTTCTGATGTAGTAACAATCTATAATCGAACAGTGAAGTGTGCATTTGTTCAGATGGAATGAAAGCAGCGCTTTCACAAAGCTCATCGTACCAGAATAAATTCCAAAAGAAATACTGAGGTAGTCAAGAAGCCTGACCAACCCAAGTGGTCTTTAACAAAAAAGATTAAGAGAACGATATTATACATAAAAGAAAATAAAATAGACGATTATCAGAAAGGAAAGAGAACATAGAAAATAGAACGATTGATGTAGTAGGCTAACAGGTTAACACAGGGTTTATATAGCAAGGGATTATACCAATTAACCAATCTAAATAAAACAGTTATATAATGACTAATCTGGAGACAACAGTTTTGAGAGAACAAAAAAATAATAACGGTCGTTTATAGTAGCTACAAGTCGTTAATAGAGTCACAATTATGTTTATAGTGCTTAGAGTTTTGAGAGAATCTAAGTGCCATTTATTGTAGCCGCTGCTTGAGATTCTTTCTTCCTTGTTAAATGTTCTTTGAGGTGTAGCTAGTCTGAAACATTTAGAGGACCATTATCTGTGTTTAGTAACTTATCTTGTTCTTCACTGGCCATTTCGAGGGATTCCAGAAATTTCAGTATACTTGTGTTACTTGTGCTGTGTAAGATTTGGAAGTTCTTCTTGTCGAAAGTGTGTTTCTGATCCAGTATATGGTCGGCGAATCTGGAAATAGCGAATCTCCCATTTCTGACGCTAGCCAAATGTTCTCCAACTCGGGTTTTGATGTGTCTTTGCATCTGCCCATAATAGACTTGTGATAAATTCTCGTTGTGGAATTGTGGTTTCTCCAGTTTTATTTAGTCGTTTGGTCCACAGTTCCTGGCAATTCTCCCTTTTGGTGTGTATGGGATCTTTACTTACATCTGTTTTTAATTTTCAGAGTGTAAATTACTTTCTGATTCACCCTCGTATTATTATATTGATAGAGTTGGTAATATTTTAAAGTTTTTCATTACAGTTGAAATTCAGAGTTTTAATATTTTAGATTTATACATGTGACGTCACGAAGCTTATGACCCGTCCCCCTCCTTGTCACACAAAGTCACACCTTGATGACCCCCTCCCTCCCCCTTAAAGTGTGACGTAATTTATGGATGGCCCCTTGCGACTTTCACCAATTCCCAAAGAAGAAAGAGCACCTTAAGGGATATGAGTTGGTTCTGACGGCATGGTAAACGCTGCCATTCAATCCTGGTGTCGACAACAACTCCGGAATTCCTCTCCGACGGGTTCACCCATCTAGTCACGTGTTGGCGCAATGCTTGGAAAGGAATGGGGAATATGTCGAAAAGTGAATAAGTGCATTACATAGAGGACAAATGTAAGTATAAGATACAAAAAAAATTTTGAAAATCGGTTAACAAATAAAAAACCAATGGAGACCTTATTTATCAATCGCCCCTCGTAATTGAACTACCAGTATTTGTTCATTTCCTCGACACTTTATGAGGAAAAACATGGTAAATGCTATCAGTATTAAACAAGGTTGGTACTCCTCGGCGTGAGAGCAGAGTACATCACGTTGGAGTGAAAGGCGGACCTCTTCGGGATGATGTAGTGGGAAGTGGGGGAACCAGCCAGGCCGCGCCGCGCGAACACAATCGCCGAAATTTGGTTCGTGCTACGCAGCGTACGCCATTCAGCTTAGTTTGGTTTGGTTTGGTTTGGTTTGGTTTGGTTTGGTTTGGTTTGGTTTGGTTTGTTTGGTATTAACGTCCTTTTCAACTGCCATGGTCATTTCAGGACGGCGTTATAGGGGCCGCAAATTTTGCCTCGCAAGGGTTCTTTAACGTGCAGCCGGCAAACGACTACACGGGACCAACGGCTTTACTTCCCTTCCGAAGGAAGTGCGTGATCTCAGGATTTCCCCCTGAAAAATCCTCGTCGTCCTCGGCCGGGATCGAACCCGCGTACTCGGGCATCAGCGGCGATCACGCAACCTGCTGAGCCACCGAGGCCGATCAGCTTAGTTTGAAGTTCAATTTACGGTGTTGCTTGCGATTTGCGACCCCAAGTGTCTTATATCACTTTAATCGCCTGAATTTCGTCTACATCGTAGTGTAGTTTTTTTGAAGGAGATAATTTACACCCTGTATATAAAAGAAGAAACTGACTGAGTGTCTGAGTGATCAACGGCCTAGAAACTTGAAATTTTGTACAGAAGTTCTTTACAAAATGTAATTGAGCACCAAAAAAGGGTTTTTGGAACTTCAACCCCTAAGGGGGGGAAGGGGGAGTTGAAAGTTTGTTAACACATTAACTGGTGTGGCACTACAAACGTACACATTTACTGGTGTGGCATTACATAATTAATCATATTAACCTTTTTTAGGGAGGGGGTAACGAATTGTAGAGTGTGCTATCCATGAAGCGCGACATCTCCACCATGACCTACCTAAAACCTTCCCAGGGTCCATCCGAATTACCTTGAAAAATTTCATCAAGATTGGTCTAGCCATTTTGAAATGCATAGCGAACAGACAGACAGACATGCCGAGAATTTTACATATATATATATATATAGATAGATAGATAGATAAGGATGAAGGTTGTTTGTGTGTTTCTTTCTTATATAAATCTATAGTTCAATTCCAATCTTGATGAAATTTGCACATTTGATCTTCAAAGCAAGAAAAAGGTTCTAGAAATTACGACGCCTACATGAGAGAGGGGGGTTCTAGAAATTAGGCGTCGACTACTTAGGTCATTTTGCGCCTTTTACACAAATTATATCTGTACGCAGCCTGGGACAAACACAAACATCCATACCCACAGCGGAATTCGAACCCACAGCCAGGCGGACTCGAGAACTAGAAAGCCTAGCCCTCTCGGCCACCTGGCCGGCCTGCCTACATGAGATTTCGAAAAAATAATATTTATCGATAATAATTGATATTCAAATTGATGGCAGCACTTACTGATAGGAAGTATCTCACAGCAATCTCATGACCAAAAATATATATCTCATGACGAACAATGCAAGGTAAAGTTTGTGCAAAAATAGATTGCTCTGTTTGTTTCAACAGTAGTGATAGCAACACAGAATTCTAAAAATGATATGGCATTAAATACAAAAATTGGAGAAAATATACCAGATTCAGCCAATCAAATAGTTATGTATGTAAGACATGTTCATTAAGACACGTAAATGAATCTCAAGACTGATCATTTTGTAAACTTCATTAACAAAAATATTTTGAGGACACACGACTTACATGCATAAATCGAGGACCACCCTGTTATAAGATATAATATTCTTCGGGCTTTCTAATTTCCTGACCATAATTTAAAGTTTCGCGTAAAAGTCGTCAGCTTTTCTTAGAATTAATAGTTATTAGAATTTAACATTTTCTTGAAAAGCTTTAAAAATGAGTAGTAAATGGAAATAATGGAGAGTTAGCAGACTACTGAGAAACAGTGGAAAGGCGGCAGAGAAAGCAGCCCCTTCACTCGGTGCTGTATCGATTTTTCCAGCACACTGCTTCAACTAAACAAGTGGTGAGTGACCCTGTGGCCGCCGATGCAAATGTGTCAACAGAAGAAACTGCGACTGCCAGATAACACCAAGTGATGAATGCACCAGTTTTGCTTTAAAACCTCGACAGCAGAGTGTTAATTGCAACAGTTTACCAATTAGAAAAATTGATGGAAAAATTCCGCGACTTGGATTTGAACCAGGAACCTCGACTGTCATGGTCGACGCCTCTATCAATTGGGCTATCACAGACACTTGAACAGCCATGCTGTCACTAAGTATCTTAAAGACGACCAAGTTGTCAAGAAGGAAAGCCCAATGGAGGGTGGGCACCCGGTTCACAGATCGTGAATTTCTCCTATCCAAACCATCAGAAAGTTTGATGAACACACAATAAGAAATAAAGAAATTAAACTGGAGCAAACTCCAAACATCAGGTAAGGGCTATTTGATTGTCTTTAAGGCACTTAGTGACAGCATGGCTGTTCAGGTGTCTGCGATAGCCCAATTAGTAGAGGCGTCGACTATGACAGTCGAGGTTCCTGGTTCGAATCCAAGTCGCAGAATATTTCCATCCATTTTTCTAATTAATATCATTTACGTGATGCTTGGAGTTTGCTCCAGTTTAATTTCTTTATTTCCTAACAGTTTATCAATTGTGGGAATTGTAGAGTACACAAACACAAACGATCATGTACGTCCATCGCCACCCAAGAAGAGAATTTTGGAATTGTTGAATTTTTAGATAAACAAATGAATTTTTAAAGGTCAGGTCACAAAAAATAGAAGAACTACAGCCATAGTCAGGGCTGAAAAAACGTCAGATTAAACAATTGTTTCATTTTCATTCTATTTCCTCCCACTTTCGTAGCCATACACATTATTCCACACATTGTTTCTCCTGCGCTATGGGTAAACTCGCTCATCTATACAAAACATTCCAACACGAACCGGGGAGAACTGTTAGAGGGCCATCCATTAGGAACTCGGTTTTTCTATATGAATTTTTACTGTTTTAATTCTAAGCTTTTTAATGTGTTAATTTTTACTGTATATATTCCCATTCAGATATTGCAAACTTTCATCAAAAAGAGTCCGAGCAACGCCGGGTATATCAGCTAGTAAATAATAATAATAAAAATGAATAATAATCCAAATGTTATTTTTCTTTAATTCAGTTTGTGTATTCCGATCTTTTCTCTTCATTCGCTATATTCCTATCCAATTATCATACACTTATGCTTTTTATTTTGCTTCTACCTTAACCCAGCCATTGTACCTAGACCATATTAATTGTTGCCTTTGTCATGCCATTCGTTGTATTTTATGCAATCATACAGGGTTATTCAAAATGAATGATGCAAAAAGAAAACGCAACGGTGACCAGTAAAATCAAGATATTTATAAAAAAAAGGATATTAAATGAAAGTTTAATTCTCCAAGTTTCATTTGGCAATGCTGTAAAAACCGCCAGTTTGAAAACGCTCAGTAGTAGTGCGTCTCAACCACCTACCTCGACATGCTTTCACAGTGGTTGTTGGGGCCAATGATGTTCCCCTGATATTGTGCCCCCCCCCCCCCCCAGATCACCCGATCTAACAGCCTGTGATTTCTTTCTGTGGGGCTACGTGAAGGACAGCATCTTCTTCGCACCCCCATTACCGTAAGACTTACAGGAGATTTAAAGCGGCGAATTACCCAAGCAATCGACGCAAATGGTGAAGGGGGTGCTGGCATGAGTGTGGGAAGAATTTGAATATCGTTTAGATGTCTGTCCTGTCACAAAGGGCTCCCTCGTAGAGAGAACTTGGAGCTTATTATTATTCATGTAATATCCGTATTTTGTAAATATACCGATTATACTGGTCACAGCTACGCTTTCTTTTTGCATCATTAATTTTGGATAAGCCTGTATTACTCCATTGTACCATATTTCTGTATATAAGGGCGTGAGTCCTCTAGTGGAAATCCTTGATGAAGCCGGGAATAAATGGCGAAACTAGTCGGAAACTCTCTTCTCCCTTTACTGTGTTGTAATATCTAATAAATTTCTTTGATAGAAACAATAAATAAGACCTCCCAATTTGTTGCTATTATGAGGATCAGTCAAATGAAAACGAGATTATAGAAATGACAGAAAGAATATGTGCTTGGGAGGTGCGTTGTAGAATACGGGCGCATGCGTACACATACTAGATAACCATGCGAGTCGTTAGTGTTCATAGAAACTTCCTTGTATGCGGTTCGCAAAACAAGACGTGAGAATGAGTAATGGCATTCGTCATCCAAAACGCGAGAAGGAGGAACAGCGCGCGGTGTTGAAAGAACCTCTTCTCATTGAGTTCACACCGAAGGGCAATACGGTTAATGCGGATCGATAATGCGAAATTCTGCAACGTTTGCGAATGGCCATCGAGAACAAACGGCCGGGATTGCTGACGCTGGAGTAACCCTGATTCACGACAATGCCACGCCTCATACGGCCAACAGGACAACGGAGCAACTTATGAGGATACGATGGAATGTCCTAGAGCATCCTCCCCATAGTCCTGACAAGGCATCGTGCGATTTTAGCGTTTTCGGACCGTTGAAACGACATTTGAAATGACGACGGTTCACATCGGACGCTGAGGTCCAACAGGAGGTCATGGCTTTTCTACTTCAGCAGCCAAAGGAATTTTATGAGAAGGGAATCCGTCAACTCGCGGATAGATGGGATGCTTGTCTTAACGTCCCCGGCGTTTACTTCTAAATTTGTTCAGGTATGTATCAATCTATTAAAATCTCGTTTTTCATTTGACTGGCCCTAATATATAAGGGAAAATTTATCAAAATATGTTTGATAGACAGGATTGATCCGCAGGAGCATAATGGAAGGAGTTAAATTTTTAATAAGTAGGCATGTGTCAAAAAAGGGTCTACGACAATTGGGTGGATGACAATTGGGTGGATGACGATTCGGTGGACGCGACAATTCGCAAAACGTCAATTGAGTGGACGAAAATTCGGTGGAAATGCAAATTCGATCGAGATTTTTAAATCACCAAAGAATTTGAGTATTTAATTCGCTGTTTGTTAATAATTGACACATCTTTATTGCAATTACAAATCAATTTTGCTTCATTCATTTTAGGTCGAAGTCACTTTATATGCGGAAATCTTTTTTTTATTATTTATTAGCTTACAAATGCGGCAATCTTTTGTTCTATTGCTAAGAGTTCCTTTATTCAATTAAAAATATTGTTATTCTTAAATTACTACTTAAGCTCGTTAAAATAGGCACAATAGGAATTGGGTAGATAGATATGTTATTTGACATTAATATAGCACGGTGACCCCCCCCCCCCCGCCACAATCTGGTTTAAAAGGCAGTTGGGGGGGAGGACAGAGGATAGAGTTCATTTCATTTTTAGATTGAAAGAGTTGATCCCTCCAGCTTTTTAAGAGAAATAGGTTTCCCTTCGTACATAAGAGAATTATAATGACTGTCTAAAAAGTGTACAGTCAAGTTAAAGTTATAATATAAAAATATTACAAGTAAAATTTATACAGAAAATATAAATAAATTACAGAAAAAATATATATAAAACCAAAATACAGCTTTGGGAAAGTGTACAGTCTGTCCTGCTTGTAATATAGAAAGATGATTGGAGGGGATGACAGGGGGATAGACTTCATTTCGTTTTTGGGTTGAAATCATTAATATAATCATTTGACCTCCGTTAAATTTTAGCTCCTCCTCCATCATCCCCCAAAAGGTTAACAGGATTAAAAACTCAACACACATGAAATTTGTACAGAATTTTGAAAATCATTTCAAAAACTGACAGGAATATATAACTGAACACAGTTTCTTGATGCAATATTTTTACTTTTTGTTATTATTTAAAAAAGTGATGAAGAATAAATTTGAAAATTATTTGATTTTTATTATATTTTATATATTTTTGTTGTTACAATTTCATTTATATTATTTGAATATATTATCTGTAATAATTTTGTTTTTGTATATATTTGTTTTGTAATTTATTTATATTCCTTGTATAGCTATATCTTAATTGTAATAATTTTGTATTATAACTTTTAATAAGACAGTCATTTTAATTCTCTTTGTTTATATGAGAAGGGAAACTCTTAAAAAGCTGGAGAGGGAAGTAGTTATATACATATCTATCTACCAAATTCCTATTTTAACGAGCTTAAGTAGTAATTTAAGAATTATAGTATTTTTAATTGAATAATGGAACTCTTAGCAATAAAGCTAAAGAGAAAATGTTGCACATATTACACAATGATTTAATAAATTGAGAAATAATAAAGAAATAAACTCATTTATTTATAAACTAATAAATAATAAATAAAAGATTCCCGCATAAAAAGTAACTTCGACAAAAAATGAATGAATCAAATTGCTTTGTAATTGCAGTAAAGGTGTGTCAATTAAAAACAAACGAGTTAAATATTTAAAATTCGTCACCCTTATTTAAAATCTCGGCGGAATTTGCATTTCCACCGAATTGTCGTCCACCCAATTGACGTTCACCGAATTGTCGCGTCCACCGAAATGACGTTCACCGAATTGTCGCGTCTACCCAATTGACGTCCACCGAATTGTCGCATCCACCCAATTGACGTCCACCGAATTGTCACGTCCACTGAATTGTCGTTCACCCAACTGTCGTCCACCGAATTGTCATCCACCCAATTGTCGGGCTCCCGTCAAAAAACTATGTCCAATCCTTAATCGTGACATAACTTCTTCATGTCTATTCGAAGAGAAGAATGATTTCCACGAACTGATGATTGGTTTTATTTTGAATGAGATGGAAATTACATAAGGTTGAAATAATGGTTTGATGTACGAGGCGTGTCCGGAAAGTAAGTACCGTTTTGAAAAAAAACCCACAAAAACATTTGTTTCAAAACAAAATTTATTTTTACATGAAAATAGCATTTCTTAAACTATTTCACTACATAGTTGCCACCGTTGTTCAGACATTTGTCGTAGCGAGAAACCAACTTTTCTATGCCCTCTTCATAAAAAGATACCGCCAGTGAAGACAGCCACTACTGAAAACGGTTTTTTACGTCGTCCTCGCTGTCAAAGCGCCTTCCTCCATATTTATGCTTCAATTTCAAGAACAAGTGGTAGTCAGAAGGTGCGAGATCGGGGCTGTACGGCGGGTGATCGATCAGTTGAGTCAGCTTGTGCAGATCAAGTCATGCTTACGGATGTGTTATGGAGCAGTTCGATTAACCGCCGTGTAGCCCCGATCTCGCACCTTCTGACTACCACTTGTTCTTGAAATTGAAGCGTAATTTTAGGAACCCCTGTTTTTAATGGTATATTCAGATTGTACACAATATTCGAGAAATATTTTATTCTTGGTGTTTTTCCAATTGATCCAACCGTTTAGGAGATAGAGGCCCTGAAAGTGTGGAACTTTTAAAGTTTTGAATCCAATTTTATCGATGAAGACAAAGAGATAGAGAGTGGGTCTAACATTCCTATTCTACTTTTTAATCGTCTTTTAGAATCCGAAGTCAGAATTTCAAAAATCCAATATTTTTCAATACACACGCTCCCTACATCCAATATTTTTTCTGTCTCCATAGGACTGCTGTCCCCAAAAGTTTATTTGTGCACTAAAAATTTTTGAATTTTTGAAATTCTGACTTCGGATTCTTAAAGACCATCAAAAATAGAATAGGAATGTCTGCAGACCCACTCTCTATCTCTTTGTCTTCATCGATAAAATTGGATTCAAAACTTTAAAAGTTCCACACTTTCAGGGCCTCTATCTCCTAAACGGTTGGATCAATTGGAAAAACACCAAGAATAAAATATTTCTCGAATATTGTGTACAATCTGAATATACCATTAAAAACAGGGGTTCCTAAAATTACGCTTCAATTTCAAGAACAAGTGGTAGTCAGAAGGTGCGAGATCGGGGCTATACGGCGGTTAATCGAACTGCTCCATAACACATCCGTAAGCATGACTTGATCTGCACAAGCTGACTCAACTGATCGATCACCCGCCGTACAGCCCCGATCTCGCACCTTCTGACTACCACTTGTTCTTGAAATTGAAGCATAAATATGGAGGAAGGCGCTTTGACAGCGAGGACGACGTAAAAAACCGTTTTCAGTAGTGGCTGTCTTCACTGGCGGTATCTTTTTATGAAGAGGGCATAGAAAAGTTGGTTTCTCGCTACGACAAATGTCTGAACAACGGTGGCAACTATGTAGTGAAATAGTTTAAGAAATGCTATTTTCATGTAAAAATAAATTTTGTTTTGAAACAAATGTTTTTGTGGGTTTTTTTTCAAAACGGTACTTACTTTCCGGACACGCCTCGTACATCAAACCATTATTTCAACCTTATGTAATTTCCATCTCATTCAAAATAAAACCAATCATCAGTTCGTGGAAATCATTCTTCTCTTCGAATAGACATGAAGAAGTTATGTCACGATTAAGGATTGGACATAGTTTTTTGACGGGAGCCCGACAATTGGGTGGATGACAATTCGGTGGACGACAGTTGGGTGAACGACAATTCAGTGGACGTGACAATTCGGTGGACGTCAATTGGGTGGATGCGACAATTCGGTGGACGTCAATTGGGTAGACGCGACAATTCGGTGAACGTCATTTCGGTGGACGCGACAATTCGGTGAACGTCAATTGGGTGGACGACAATTCGGTGGAAATGCAAATTCCGCCGAGATTTTAAATAACTGACGAATTTTAAATATTTAACTCGTTTGTTTATAATTGACACACCTTTACTGCAATTACAAAGCAATTTGATTCATTCATTTTTTGTCGAAGTTACTTTTTATGCGGGAATCTTTTATTTATTATTTATCTTTATATATAAAAATTCAGGCTCAGGGTGCGTCTGTAAATGTTCTAAAAACTTTTGAACCACTTATCTGATTGAGCTCATATTCGCAACATATATTCATTAGGTCCAGAGTAAGGTTTACATGTTCCTAAAGTGAGGGGGGAAGGGGTAAAAATCATATATCTTGGTTTATGTTTGTTTGTTTACTCAAGAGATGGCGCCAGAATTTGTTTATCTTTTTTATATAGACCTTTCCCTTGAAACCGAAACTGGACTAACTGCGCAGAAGCAGGACAGCAAAAAAACTTCCGTTTTACTTCAGATGTGTAGTATTGTTTGCCAATAACGTATATTAAAGATAGACAATAGCCCACTAGATAACAGTGGGCTGTGGATAGACTCCAAATCCTATTGTTAACAGCGGTAAAAGGTAAGCAAATTGAGCCATGACAGTTCTGGGCAGGAGTGAGCCGTGGAGTAATTAGCTGTCTGGCTGCTTTGTTTTTGGAAATTTTGGGCCTGAGGAATAATTAATTCAAAACCATTCCTCAAAGTTGTGCGTACAACTGTACAAACAGAGACGTAAAGGGACCAGGAATCATTTTCCACGAGCATAAATCAAAAATACGTAACTAAAATGAAAATACATAACTGAAAGACGATCGAAACGAAATTGAAATTGAAACCATGATCGAAAAATTGTTTATAAAATATAATAAAATACTTCAAATACAAAGTAAACGATAAGATAAACTTATCACTCCGTGAACGGCGTTTAAAAAATTTATTAATTAGCTACTCTCATGTTTAGCCATGTATTTTGCATCATCTTCACTCACTTTCGGCCATGACAGTTCTGGGCATGGAGCTTCCCAATTTGCTTCAAGTTACAACAATTGCTTCGGAGTCTATCTTTGATATACGTCATTGATGTTTGCACATTTCAAGGCAGTAAACGCAAGTTTATTACTGTCCTGTTTCTGTGCAGTTACTCCAGTTTCGGTTTCAATGGAAAGCTCTATATCAAATTCAGGGTGCGTCTGTAAATGTCCTTAAAACTTTTGAACCACTTATCCTCTTGAGCTCATACTTGCACTAGATGTTCGTTAGGTTCAGGGTAAGATTTACATGTGCCGTGTGTCAAGTTGGCCCAAAAGGTAATGGGTAAAAATAATCTTTTACTTGATTTGTCTGTCTGACATGAGCATACGATATGCGCGGACCAACAATGTATGTCATGTCCTACAATGCAGAGCAAAGTTTCTGCAACAATAGGCCATAAAAATTACTTTGGCTATGGTCATGGATGAAGAAATTCAGAATGGGAAACTCCATTGTTTAAAGCGTGATTTTTATTTTCACTAGCGCTCTATGGCTATTTGCGTGGGCATTACTCTCTGTCTATAGTCGATCCATCGTAAGCTTGCGCGGGATGTAAACAAAAAATCACCACGTATCCCTGCGCAGGCTCATGTGATTGGAGGAATCAATTTAGCTTCCCCTTGAAACACATGGCTTGGCAAGGCCAGCTGAATCCCCTATCTTTCTATCCTTTAATCCTATAATCTACTAATCCCTTATGCTCCCATGATGGTGATTTCTGTCCTGTCCTTTGGCACGAGAGTTGTCGATTTCTCCCGTTTCTATTTTTTTTTATATATTTCTTTAAAAATTGATCAATTTATGCGTAATTTATTATCTTTTTTAGCCCAATTAATAACATTTAATGATTTTAGTTGTTTTCAGAACTGATTGTTACAGTTTTAAGTCAGTTTTCACGTTTTCTTTTGTGAACTAAATTTTCGTGTGCGCCCAGGAACACGGAAGTTGCAAGGCTCAATCAGCCAATAGAATTGCACTTCACCACGTGCTTTTGTTTACATCCCGCGCAAGCTAAGGGTGGCTCGAGTTTAGCAGACGACTTTACTTTTCCTTATTAGCCTCGATGGCTCAGGGGTTGCGTGATAGCCTCTGATCAAAACCACCTCTACTTAAAGCTTGAGCGCGAAAATTTCATGCATTGTTACATCATCATGCGGAGTCATAGTTTAGGGCTTATTATTGGTAGAAATACGATTAAACATGACTCCGTATGATGATGTAACAATGTATGAAATTTTCGCTCTCAGGCTTTGAGTAGCGATGGTGTTGCTCTGATCAACCAACACCACCTAAAAATAAGGCGTTAGTACTCGGAGAGCACTGCGTCATCAAACTGAGACAAACAATGCAACTTTCATTGTATACAACAAACGAAAAATCGTTAATAGACGTTAACAGGAAGTAAATCGCTTAACTATTCCATGAAACATCCGGTTTTGTTTTCGAAACATTGTTTTCGTATTTATATTTACTGTTTATTTTCGTTTTTTCTTTTAAATAGAAAAATGAAATTGTTAAATGAATTTAATAAATTAAAAAATGACGCAGAATAGTCGACTCGAATGCAATTTGTTTTATATTATGACTTTTAATAGGCTTTCCACGTTTCAACGATATCTCCACCATTACTATAGTATGTCATGGCTAAAATCCAGACAAAGCATATTGATGAGATGACTTACTGCGCATGTAAAAAAGATCGTTCAACTTACGTGGCGGCTGCTATAGGTGGTGTTGCTCTGATACCTGTAGATGTGGCTTCGATCCCGGCCGAGGACGACGAGGATTTTTTCAGGGGGAAAATAATATTATATAAAAGAAAGAGCGAAAAATGTATACACTCACTCATTCATTCATTTATTACGAAACCTCCAGAACTATGAAGCCTACAAACTTGAAATTTGGCAGGTATATTTCTCTGGGTTTCTAGGTGAGGTTGATACAGGGATCAAATCTAAGCAACATTTACCTTTTTCATTTTTTTCTCTGGGGCATTGTTTTTGAGATAAAAAAGTTGAAATCCTACTTGCAGTAAACAGTTGTTTGGAATCTGTGGAGACACTTAAAGACATTGCTATACGAGACACCAGTGGGATCCGATGAAGACCTGGTACCCGGAATCGCCATAGCTGCGGACCAGATTCGCGAAGAACCAGGAACTTTTGAACTTTTCACGTCAGTCCATGCGGCGACGTTGTGAAGCATGCATTCATGCCAGTGGGAGTGAATTAGAAAACTTATTATTAATGAAAATAGGAAAGAAAATTCCACAGCCTGGGTTCGAACCAAGAACCTTCTGCTCACCATGCAGACGTGTCAACCAATTGCGCCATTGTGGACATGGTAGCATTAACGCTATCTACATGTCCTTAGAGCTGGTTGGAGCAGTACCCACTTCGCAGGCTAGGACTATCTTTCCTACTGCGTATAATCGTTAAGGATTAATAAATGAAAGATCTTAGGAGGATTTATTTTCTTTTTTTTTCCACGCCAAACCTCAGATGGTGAAATTATTGATGAAAATAAGAAAAGA